>RJWH01007722.1:0-37123 GCA_004363575.1 Solenodon paradoxus | reverse complement strand
GGGGGTCTGTGCTCCTGGGTGTGGCCAGGCTCACATTACTTCCCACTGGTCTTTGTTGGGTGCAGGCTCCCCACGGGATTTTGCAGCTCAAAGAGGAAGAGAGGGCGGCAAGCGGGCGGGGGGTGTGGTGTAGACTGAAGCCACCAAGTTTGCTGCCTGGGGATGTGTGCTGGTTGGAGGCAGGTGGGAGGAGCTGGCACTTCCAAAGCCTCCATCCCCGTGCGGCCCATCTGCAGGAGGCCCTGGGAACTGTCCTCAATCCTGTCCTCGCCCTGAGCCCAGCACCCTGCTGCTGGTCCCCAGGGAAAGCTGGCTGGGACAGGCGAGAGGCCAGGCGTGGTGCAGACGCAGTGCTTCCGCACTTCAGCCCCAGACCTGCTGGGAGCCAAGAAAGCAAGTCGGCAGTCCGCGCTTGGCACATACCCAAAAATACATCATCATTTCAGAACGGCGGCTCCACGCGTGAACAGGGAGGCAGAGGAGACCCCGGGGGGGCGGGCGGCGAGCTGCTTTCCTGCGGCGCTCAGGCTAGCTGTCCCTACGCTGAAGGACTGCTCCTGTCAGCCCCCCTCTGCTCCTGCTGGTCCCCCACCCCTGGCCTCTCTCTGCTTCTTCCCTGTGTTCCGGTCTGCCCGTCCGTCCGCCCCTCCGGTGGGGTCCTGTCCAGGCTCAGAGCTGAGCTGTGTCTCCCGTTGGCGGTGGGGCGGTGAAGGGAGGCACACCCCCTTCTCCCTGGGGATCTCAGTGGCCTGGGTGGGCAAGGGTAGGGCTTCTCTGAGGTTAGCAAATAGAAGGAGTAAGGGCTGTTCTCGAAAGCTCCCTTGGGCCTCTGAGGGTGGGAAGATGGGAGCTGGCCATGGCCCTGGCCCCAGGTCTGGGGGTGCAGGGAGTGGGGAAGGAGGGGCACAGGGAGGGGAGGCACTCCGTTGCTGGGGTGTGGGAGGTGGGCTCCGAGCAGAGATGAGGCTCCCCTCGGCCAGAGCAGCAGCCAAGTGCCGAGTGATGTGTGGTGCAATGGGTCCTGTGTGAGCGTGTGTGCCCTGCACCCGTCCTGCTGGGGCCTGTCCACTCCGCCTTGTCCGTGAGTGAGGGGATCACCTCGTGCTTCTGGGGCTGTAGCCTCTGGGATTCCTGCTCAGCCCTGGGTGTCAGAGGTGTCCCTGCTGGCCAGTCTCCCTGCCCACCACTCAGACCTGTGCTGCCACGGGTCCCAGGCCACCTAGGGCCCAGGGGGAAGTCGCCCCAAACCTCCCTCCCTGAAAGGACAAGGGGAGAGCAGACGGAGTCATTCTTTCGATGGTTCCTCAAGTTCCTTCCAACGAGGGAAAACGGGTGCAGAGGCCGAGGTGGGTCTTTGCCCTCGGTCACAGGTGGTGGGCTCGTCACCCTGGGTGGCATGTGCTGTTGTCCTCTGAGCACTCCGCGCCTGCAGGGTGACCTCTGGTTGCAGCCCGTGGGAAGACACCCCTCCCACCTGCTAAGGCCATTGATGGGAAGAGGCCAGGGCAGTGTAGGATGGCCTCAGGGATGCCCCGTCCATGCAGAACTGCTGCCCCATCACATCCACCCCACGGGGCCCTGGCCGAGCTGGAGGTGGGTTCAGGGGTTGTGGGTTGTAGCTAGCAGCCAGCTTCTCTAGAGGCCCAGCCTGTGGCTCCCTGGCTGGATGAGCCCAGGGGATTGCTAGGTCAGAGGTCACGGTGAACCTGTGGGGTGACCAAGGGAGCAGGGGGCCTGTGAGGACGATGGGTGCAGGGGCGCAGAGGACAGAGGAGGGGGTGTGCTGTGATGCTCACAGTGCACCTGCTTTCCACACCCCACCAGCACTGGGTGCACAGGAGACGCTGAGTCCAATCTCCCGGGACCGAGAGCCAGCTCACCTGGACCTGTCACTCACAAGCCTGTGACCTCTGAGTCATGTCCCTGCTCCAAGCCTGTTTCCTCATTTCTAAACCGTGAGGACCCCTGCCCTGCTCCAGGTGGTTTCAGTGACCAGAGAGATTGAGCCACTGACCCAGTCAGATGCAGAAAAGTCCTGTGTCCTCCTTCACATCACAGAGGAGAGTCACCCAGAGATAAGCAGTCAGGCTGAAAGATGGGCTCAGAGCACTGTCTCCCGGGCAGGGCCCGCAACGCGTCACATTCTCCGCGGTCTGTGTAACCCCCCAAACACACATGTGGACACGCAGGTGCCACACTCAGCTGCGCACATCTGCACACGTGTGTCTGAGTGCACTGGTCCTGCCCCCCCATGCATGAGTAAGTGTGCACACACACACCCCTCACACTCACACTCACACTCACACACACACACACATAATGCCACGTGTCCCTGAAACGTACCGACGTGGCACAAAGCAGAGCAACCCCGGGGGGACCCGCCCCCACACTTGCCCTGGGCACCCTCCGCGGCCTAGCTGCAGGGATGACCCAGGGCCCAGGCTCAGGACCCTGCAGCTGGGCCGGCAGCGACATCTTCAGGAGTCGCACCGGGCTCTCCTGGCTGCTGGGCGGGACGTGGCGAGGATGCGCTCTGCAGGCCTGTGGTGATGGGTAAATGGTGCCGGGTGGGGCGGCTGGGGCGGCTCGCACCTGCGCCACGTGCTGGGGAGGGCCTGCGCTGCCCTGATGCCCCGGGACCGTGGACACGCTCCAAGCTCAGCTGCTCTGCGGCAGACCCCCAGCACGGCAATAAAGCTGCGACGCTTTCAATAATTCAGCAGCAGGAGAGCGGATTTAGGGAGGGAACGCCCACCTCAGCGTGGAGCAGCGATGGAGGGGGGTTGCAGGGGAGGGAGACGGAGGGGGCTCGTAGGGGTGGAGAGGAGCAGGAGGGGAGCAGAAAGGAGAGGGTGGGAGGAAGGGGAGGCGGGCTGACTGCGGCCTCCCACACCTGGCTGCTCTCCATTTGCGCCCTGATTTAAAGAGGTGCTGGCAGATTCTTCCCCAACAGTAACATATGGTGACCAGTGAGAGTGGCCTCTCATCCGGAGCCCGAGGAGTCACCTGGCCCTCCCTTCCCCTGCAGCCTCCAAGGACAGGAGGGAGTGCAGGCAGCCCACCCCTCCCGAGCCAGCTGTCACCCTGCGTGCTCGTCCGCTAGACAGCCCCCAGACCTGCTCTGCTGGTCTCAGTGATCAGAGGCCACGGGCAGGGGACCCCGCTCTCCCGCAGGCCAGCCCTCGGGGTGCCCCCACGCCATCTGGCTGCCCAAATCTGGCTCCTCCAGCTCTCGGCTCAGCCCTTGGACCCTCCCTCGGATGTCCTAAGCCCATGTCACATGAGACGTCCCCGACCTCACAGCAAGGTGGACCCAGCACTCCTGGGCGCCCGGGAGTTGCAGCCGGTCAGGGGTGCAGCTTTGCTCGTGCGTCCACACGAAGCGAGCTCTCGGGGCCACTAGGTCACATGGAATGATGGACGGAGGGTGTGTGTGTCCCACAATTACATGCTGAAGCCTTGTCCTTGGAGGGGATGGTGTTAGGAGGCATCAGGGGCAGGCGACGTCATGAGGGTGAACCCCATGATGTGACCAGCACCTGGCCAAGTGTCAGCGAGGCCTGCCCCCTCGGCCCCCTACCCACGAGGACACGGGAAACTCCACCAACCGCCCCAAAGAGGTCTTGCCAGGACCGACCCAGCCACCGTCTGTGTGTTCTGTCATAGCTGCCAGACAGATGGACAGCACCACGCCATACCCGCCTGCCCTCGGTGACAGCCCACGTCTTCCTCCCGTGTGTGTCCACCCAACCCCTGGGCGTACACGCGGTAAATCGGGGTGACTTTCACCCACGGCCCTAGCAGCATCCAGTTGAACTTCCAGCTGTCCCCCAGCTGCAGGGTGACCAGAACACGCTCCCCACGCCTAATACATTTCCAGTAAATTGCTGGTAAAAGCACCACGGGACAGGCTGAGCGCAGAGCCTGGGGCACCCCAACCTCTGGTGACCCTGAGGGGCTGTACTCTTCGGAGATGGTTGTTCTGGATGCACCTCCCTGCACTGGATCCCTGACCCTCGACTGGAAGAGGAGGGGACTTTAGGCCAATCTGGGGGAGCTGAGGGCAGGAGTCCTGAGGCTTCCTGGGGAGAATATTCCGGCAGAGAGGGACTCAGACAGAGGCCTGGCTATGAGAAAACAGGCTGGGTGGCCCCGGACCGAGTCGCGGGTGAGGGAGCGGCAGGAGCTGACTGAGGAGACCTGCAGCCAGGTCACAGGCCTCACATGTGGCATCGGGGACCCTTGGCCTTTCTCGGGAGAACAGGAGTGACAGGGAGACCTGAGCAGAGGCACAGTCCAGCTTAGGCTGAGAAGTGTCCTCACCCGCATCGCTGAGATGACTTAATTCCAGCCCTACTGTGAACTCGCTGTGTGGCTCTAACCCGTTTCTTAACCTCTCTGAACCCCACTTTCCTGTTTGGCCAAATGAGTCTGGCACTGTTTGCTTTCCTGATGGCAAAGGGGCGACGCGTCACCAGGTGGAGGGTGACAGACACACAGGTGCGCTTTGATGAAGAGCATCACCACATGGGAGGGAATGGGGGCTGGAGGAGGTGCTGGCATGAGCGTGGGGAGGAGAGGGGAGCGCGTCCGCCCACCGGGCACCTGGAGCAGGTCCCAAGTTGCTGGGAGGCCCCGGGACTGGCCTCTCGGAGGGCCCGTGCCAGCACGTGTGCAGCAGCCTCTCTGGCCAGCATGAAGTCGCGGAGGACCGCTGCTCCTGCACCTCCGTGTTATCCCGCCCCGCCGTCCCCTCCGTCCTCTCTCCTGCACCCCCAACTGCTGGCAGGCAGACACCTCCAAGGAGCTGCAGCTTTTGCTGGTTCTGGCTGAGCCCACCAGCACCATGTCCCAGCAGAGCAGGAAGAAAATAAGCCCTGAGGGACTGAAGCTGCAACGAGTGAGCGAGGACGGTCTAGAGGTGGGTGGGCCTCTGTTCCCAGACTGGCAGGGGCGGACCTGGCGACGTCAGGAACCAGTGCCCCTGCACCCCCGAAGGGGCGGAATTCCCTCCCTTGAGAGCAGACTGCTGGCTTCACTGCGGGGCCCAGCACCCAGACACTGCCTGTGCGCAGTGGATGCCGGGAGCCCCTGCGGTGACCGGGTCCACGGGAGGACCTGGGTGGGGTGGCGTGAAGCTGGCCTGTGGGCTGTTCTGGTTATGTAGAGTCACGCGTCACCTAGCAGCAGGTGCCTTCGGAGACGCATGCCAAGCGTACGTCGTGGAATCACGCACCCGGACGCAGCCCATCTGGGATGGGTCCTGAGACGCCGTCCACATGTCCTTCGTGACAGGAACGGCCTTACATGTGCTGAAAGCTACAGCTTCACTTAAGGTGAGTGTCCTCTGGACTCGGTACCTGGCGTCCACCCGGGCAGGAGCAGGAGCACAAGGGGACAGCAGAGAGGAGGAGGCAGAGTGCCCGCGGGACCCCAGCTGCTGGAGCAGGCGGAGGGATGCAGGGGGCAGAGGCTCTGTGGGGGGACGGAGGCAGAGGGAGGGCTGGCTGGGTCCTCGCGGTGGCGGGTGTCCCTCCTGTCAATCTTCAGGACCAGGGAGCTCCCCAGCTAGAGGCACCCCATCGCAAGGGCCTCTGCTTTGCTAGTAGTGATGGAAATAATGCAGCTCCGCTGCCGGCAACAGAAACAAACCCGCGTTCTTGGCGAACTCTCGTGAATCCCAGAGGAGAACGTGCAGGTCAAAAAGAAGAGGATGTGGGCAGCCTAGGGTGCGCCCCCCACAGCCCTTCGCCCCCCACAGGCAGAGGTCAGAGTTTCTCCCCGACCCGTCAGTGTTCTATCTTTCGTGGCTCACATCAGGCCTCACTGTCTGGCATTGCTCCCCCGAGCCCCCAGCACCCCCGCAGGTCCCTGGGCAGAGCCGTCCCCCAGAGCGGGGGGACGGCTGTGAATCAGAGAAGAGGACTTGCTCTCTGCACCGTGACCTGCCTCCTGTTCCCCGAAACGGGATGATAAATGACTCTGCCCAAGCGGAACACGCCCGGACAAGCCTCCTCTCCGACTGTAATTAATACTCGGGGGAAAACACACTCGGGCTTGGATGCATTTGCACGGACTCTCCGTGCTGTCCTCCGCCCATCCCGGTGTCCGGTGTCTGCTGCCTTTCCGGTGCTTGCCCGGTGGAGGCCGCTGGAGGCTGCTGGAGCCAGCGGGGCGCTGGGACCGTCTTGGACCCGTGAGCGGAACCTGAGCGGGGCTGGTGTTCCCGCAAGCAGCGCCCACTCTGCTGGCCAGAGCGCTCCAGCCTGCCCCGCATCAGAAAGGCCACGGGCTTGGGCGAGTCCACTGCAGCCATCATTCGGGGCATCTCCTGTCCCCCTTTTCTCCCTTTGGATGGAGGCAGCAGTCCAGACACACGGGGCATCCACACCAAAGCGACTCTCACAAGCCGACTGGGTCACGAGTCCCATGAAGCCTGGCGGCCAACAGTCCGACAGTCTCCCAGGCCTGCTCCCACAGGCCCAGGACAGGAAAGCATCCCAGGCCCACGCGGCCAGTTAGCTCGCTTGGGGTGGCTGGCGGAGGCACGGATGGGGCGCTGAGAGGCACAGCTCAGGGGACCCGGCCTTCCCAGCGGGAGGGCATCTCTGCCGGGGGCAGCTCCACCTGAGCTGCAGGCTGGACAGCCGGCCAAATTCTTGCCTCGGCCACTCGCAGTGCGAACCTGGGCAGATCTTTACCCGCCCAGAGGCCGCAGCGTGTCCGCCTGTGGTTAGGGACGAGAGCACTGCCCCTGTCTCCTGCCATGAGATCCAGTGGGCTGGCATGGGTTATCGGCCACTGTTGTCCAGGGCCCTTGTCAGTGGGGAACCCTGTGCACTCAGGACGGTATTCGCAGGGCCTGGTCAGGGACCCAGGTGTGAGGACCACAATTTGGCAACCGAAAGGCACTGTCCTTCCAGCTCCATTACTCCTTGGGGCACATGGGGGACGCTGGCCCCATATATCATGAAGTGCTTCTTGACGTCACTCAGCTGCTGGTGGTCTCTGGGTCCCCCTCCCCGGTTTCCCCCCCCGAGTTTGTGGAGGGGTCCCCTACACTCATTATTCTTTACAATCCAAAATTTCCCAGGAAGAGATTCTGTGAAGAAATCTTGAATCCATCTAAGAACTGAGCTCCTGTTACTAGAGAGTTCTGAATTGAGGAGGGGGCTGCTCAAGGCGTATGGAACAAAGGCGTCCCCACACTGAGCTGTTTGCTCCAGGCCCAGGGCTGCAGCCCCGTCCTCAGGTCCTCGCTCCCCTCTCCTCATGGGGCCCTGGGCCAGGGCTGGTTGGGAAGAGGCGTGGGATGAGAGCCAGGGACGAGGGCCAGGGATGAGGGCCACAGATGTGCCTGCAGCTCTGGGGTGTGCACTGGCCTGCTCCAGGCAGACCCAGGTCACCACGTGGACGGCAGGTCTGTGTTTAGTGGAGGTGGCCCCGCCTCCCAGCAAGATGGAGACAAAGACCCTCCTGCCAGCACAGCAGCAAACCAGGACATTGGACACTAGGCAACAAAGGACAGAGATCCCCAAGACATGGGTAGCCAATGAGCTGGCCCCACAGCTCACTGTTCGGACAGTTTCCAGGCCCCAGGCAGAGTCTGGCATCCACCCTGAGCTGAGACGTCGTTGCTGGGGGTCTGGGAGACCAAAGTGGCTGGTGTTTGGCCAGAGCATCAGTGAGGACACTGACCCAAGAAAGGGCCCTGGACACAGGAGGGTACAGTGGGTCAGTGTATTGAGCAGCTGTGAGGAAAGGCTGAGCCTGAGGACAGATGCCCTGATGGGGGGCTGGGGAGACAGTGTGGGTGCTCACACACAGCGGGGAAGAGCGGTGTCCCCACTGGTCAGACCTGGACACTGCACTGTTCGCCGGCTGCGGGTGGAGGCTCAGAGCCCCGTGTTAGTTGTGCGATGGCTGGACCTAGACTCACCTGCTCAGAATGCTCAGGTCCCTCAAACAAATCTTAGGAAAGGGGTGAAATGATCAAACGGCTTCCAGGGACTTGTCCTCATCTTAGATCAAAGCTCAAGATTTTTATAGGAATAAACATATCTCCTACCCAACACAGGAAACTTACAACATCCGGGACCCAGTCAAAGACTATCAGGCTGGCAAAGAAGCAGGAAAACTACCCTGAAGAGGAGACACTATGTCATCTGAAGCATCTCCAGAGCTGACACTCACTGGCATGAGCAGACACGACATTCAAACAGTGCTAACTATTCCGTGGTTTGAAAAGTCCGTAGAGACAGGTAAGAGATAAAGAAGAGTGCATGGAACTCACAGAGGTGAAAAGTACAACATGTGTGAGGTGAACACAAGACCAGAGGGCATTCATGGCCGATGAAAATTGCAGAAGAAAGGAGGAGCGAACTTGAAGACGCGGATGGATTCTTTATTTGAAGACCCGAAGAGAGGAAAACAAAGCAAACTGACAAAGTGGAAAACAGCTGAGGGAATAACATCAAGGAGCCTCATATATATGTAACTGGGATCTCTGAACGGAGGGAGGGGCAGAGGAGATCTTTGATGACATAATGAAAATGCTTCCAAGTCTGATGAACACTATAAATGCTCATCAAACCGAAGCCCCAGCATGGAAGAAAATCACACTTAAATCATAACCCAATGACCAAAACTGGCAACAGAGCAGAAATCTTAAATGCCTCCAGCAGAAAAGAGGCAAATTCTGCCCAGAGGAACAAGGGTAACCATCAGGCAGAGTTTGAAATCGCATAAATCAGAAGACCTCAGAACAATACCATGAAAATACCGAAAGGAAAACGGGGCAACCCAGAATTCTGTACCCAGATAAAATGGCTGTCAAAACAAAGTTGAAATGAAGAAAACGGGAAGAATCGGCCACTAACAGACTTACAGGACTAGAAAGACATAAGGGAGTCCTTCTGGTAAAAGGCAAGTCACGCTGGAGGGAAGAGGGACATGCACAAAGGAATGAAGGCCAACGGAAACGGTGGTATGTACGCAATGGGCTGGCGGTGCTGCTACTTACATCTCTTCACTATATAAAGGTTTTTATCGTATGTACAAGTGAAGTGCATGGTAATAATCCCATGGAAGCCAGGAGGAGAGAGATGGACGTGTACCGTCATCAGGGACTTATGCCATGTACGGAACGCAGACTGATATCCCGTGAAGGTAGAGTAATTAGCTAAACATCAACACTGTACGCTCTAAAGCAACCTTTAAAATAATGAAACGAAGTCTGATAGCTAATCAGCCAAGAATAAAGATAAAACGAAATAATAATAAAGGATATACTCAGACCAAAATTAAAGCAAGAAGAAGAAAGGGAATAAAGAACGGAAAAAACAGATGATACACTTAAGCCCAACCGATGCCGGATCAAAGTCTGAAAACCAGCCCCTCCAAAGCAGCCACTCAAACACAGAGGAGGCTCCCTGTCACTCAACAGACACAGGAAAAGGATTTAACTAAGCCTATCATCTGTTCCTTGTAAAAATTAATTGAAAAAACTTTCACCAGACTCACAGTAGAAGGGAATCAGGACTAGAAGGGAATCCATGAAAATCTGTCACAAACGTAACCCTAACAGAAAGAACAGGAACAAGACAAGGTGGCTGCCCTCCTCACTTCTATCCAGCCTTGTCCCGGAGGCCTGAGCGGCTGGGACAAGACAAGGAAAAGAAAGCAACGGCATCAGATCGGAAGAGAAGACGGAAACAGTTGTTGCTTTAGAAACTCTTATGGGAATCTCCAAAATCCCCAACTACTCAAACGTGTGAGCTTACGAAAGCAACCCCATTCAACTAATGTGATTATCAAGGCTGCAGGACAGAAGATCAATATGCAAACATTCCTTTATTTCCCGATACCACCAGCGATCGGAAGTCAAAAGAAAAATACCACTTCACATAGCCTGAAAACATGGCGACAGGGAGCAGACCAGGCAGGGCTGAGGGCACAGGGCACTCGGGGGATGTACGTTTAGTGTCTCCACTGTGGCGATGACGTGGTGACGCAGGCCGACACGTACCCAAGGACTCGCTCTAAATACAGAGGCGGTCGTAGGTGCATTGACTCGCTACAACTGCTGAGAATCGTGCAGCCCCCGCCCCCTCTGCCACCAAATGCACATCTTCCCTTAGGTAGAAACGGGCTCTTCACTGGATCCTCTCCTTTGGACGCTTCCCCGTAAATGACACTCGGTTTACACAGATGGGGAGTTCAGCAGGCAAACCTCTGGGGGTGCAGAAACCGGGCGAGAACCTGAGACCTTTTTCCCCTCCGATGGAGGACGGACAGATGACCGCTCCCTGGGGACCCTGCCATGTTGACCCCTGTGGGGCCACAGCCACCAAAGAGGCCCTCTGAGCTCTGCCTCACTGTCCCCATCCCAGTGGGAAGCCAGTAACCCGACCTGTGCCCACACCACCCATGGGGCTCTGTGGTGACCAGCTCCCAGAGTGTAGCCCCCTGGCCATCTGCCAGCACCCACATGTGAGCCAAGGGAGAGCGTGGGGCGAAAACAATGCCAAGAGATGGCCCTGGGCTTGGGAAGACAGTAGTACCCCACCCCAGATTTCTGATTGTGGGGGGCGCGCTGGGACCCTCCAGGAGAAGCCCCCGCCCGGTCACACAGACCAGAGAGCCTGCATTCCCTAACCGTGTTCACGACAAACACACGTGACTTTTACAATACCTCTCCCCCAAGCAAAACTCTGCAGGAGAGGCTACAAAGCAGATCGCTGCAAGCTGACGGTGGCGGGCTGGTCGCAGGACTCAGGGATGGGACTCAGGGATGGAGGCCCTGGTCAGCGTCCAGTTTGCCCGTGAAGATCAACACTGCGAAACTGGCCCCATTTCCACAGCTCCCTCCCCAGGAGACCAGGCTTCGCGGTGGGGGAGCCTTGCGGACTGGTACTGAGTCCTGGGGTGGGGTGGGTGACAGGCAGTGGTGCGACCTGGGGACCTGGGGGCACCAGGAGGGTCAGTTCTGTTTGTCTGGCCAGTCAGACTTGCCAAGCTACGTCACTCACACAGACCCCACCCCCCCGTTTCCCGTCTGTGCCCCCGAGCCCTCTCCCAAATGTGCCAGCTGTTGGGGGCACAAGCCATGGGGTACCTGACCAACCCCGCCTCCCCGCTCCAGCAGCGGGGACCCCCAGAAACTCCGGCGTTCATGTCAGCAGCTCCCCAGATATTCCACATGCTCAAATCTGTTCAACACTATGCAGGAAAATATGAGAAAATCTTTATACCTTTTCTTCAGCCAGTCTTTCCCGGGGCACGCTGGTTCCCTGAGAAAAGAGAGAGAAGGGGGAGAATTACCAACCGTGTCACCGCACGGGCTGCTGTCTGAGTGTCCAGTGCGCGTTTCTCCCGGGGGCCCAGGGAGCACCCTCACCGCCCTGCCCCTGCGTGCCTGAGAGGCGACATGTCATGTCACAGGCGAAGGTGAGGGAAACGTCCCGCACCCTGTTCTCTGCACCGCAGGGACATTCCTTTGTGTTCTCCCTCTCCCCCTGTGCCCCAAACCCTGCTGAACCCCGTCTTCCTGCACAAGGGGTTTTGGGGTTGTGAGGCCGCTGTTAGGCCATGCTGGGTTCCTGCTGCCCCTGCTGGTCTCCTCTGGCGTCACACGGGGCATGGCAGGCACATTTATTATCACGCGTGGACCCTGGCTTGCTCGACGAGAAGGAAGAGGGTCTGGGTCCCACTAAGCACACGATTCCAGCAGCAACTCTCGTGGATCTGGAATTCAGTGCAGCTTCCAGGCGCCTCCAGCGCCTCAGAGAGGAGACCAGACCAGCAGGGACCGGGCAGTTTCTCCTTTTACAGTCCTGGGTGACAGGGACCTGTCTGAGGCCACAGCCAACTCCTGGCGTCTCTGGCTGGCAGCCCTGCCCTTTGCGCCATGGTGAGCTTCAGAGATGAGAAGTGTGTGTGTGTGTATCTGCTGCTTTTCTAAATGCAATTCCCCTTATTTAAGTTTCATGCTTTTACGTGAACGTATCTTGCACATCTTTTCTGTATTGTGATAAAATACATAGAGCAGGCACACCCTGGTGGAGCGATGTTGGGTCCACCAGCTCTGGCCGAGCGCAGTCCACGTACATCCCAAGGACCCAGCTTCGCTTTTCAGGGGCAGGGAGCAACCAAGATGAATAACTAAGTAAGTAAAATAAAATGCTTCTTCCTCCTCTCTCTTCCCTCCTTCCTGCCCCTTTCTTTTAAAGGAAGAAGAGAAGAAAAGAAAAATACATGGGTTATAAACCTGTTAACCGTGAAGCCAGTGGCATGAAGCACACGCAGGCCACTGCCCTCCACCGCCGTCTTCCATACTCGCCATCACCCCCAAAGAAAGCCCCAGGTCCCTTAAGCAGCCAGTTCCTACTCCCTCCTTCCTCCCTCCAGGCATGTATTTTAACTTGGCCCCAAAAGGGTGAACACACGCTCCGGCACTGAAAGGCAGTGGGACCCGGCCTCCTTCCTGAGATGCAGAAAGGCAGGAGGAAGAGGAGCCCGGCTCCCCGCTCCTCTGCTCGCCTCTGATTCTCCTACTTTCCGAGGAAAACAGAGGCCAAGGCTGGGCTGACTCCCGGGCAGTGGTCACCAGGGCAGGCCCTCAGATGTGTCAAGTACAATTTGCCAGCATCCCAGTGCAGGGAGGGCCTCCAGCCCAGGTGCCGCCGAATGTGGGACCGCGGTGGGGGTGTGGTCACGGGCGTGTCGTGACATCTGCGTGTCATACGAGGGTGTGGCATGACAGGGGCCTGGTGTGGCGTGGGCCCCCTGCAGGCTCTGGGGGTCGCGCTTTCCTCCCTAGGAAAATGCCACGGCCACCGAGGCTGGCTTCCACACGCCACGCACACTGTGACTGAGCAGGGCGACCGGCTCGTGGAACCAGGCGTCGTGACAAAGCCTGGCGGACTGAATCGATCAACTTGCACCAACTACCGCCTGCAGTTGATTTGGGGGATTTTCTGATTGTTGCCTTTTTCTTCTTGGTTTCTCTTCTTGCAGTGAGTTTTTCTCCCAATTCAATTTAGTTCTATTTAATTCAATCCAGCCAGCTCCAGTGAGCAAGCGCTCGGCGGGAGGGGCCGCTCCAGCCGCAGCCACACTGTCCCCTGTTCTCCACTAGGAGGACACTGCTCCCAGGATGCGGCATGGGGCCTCCTGACCGGTCCTGCCGCTCCTCCAGCCCAGAAACCATGGCCCCTCTTAGCCCCTCTCAGTCCATGTTTCCTCTGGGCACCACAGCACCTTCTGGCCCCGAATTCCCCATCTACGGGACACATCAGCACAGGTCAAGCTGGCAGAGTATCCCCATGCCCAGCCCACCAGCCTCTACCAACCTGAGTCCCTCTGAGCATCTGTGAGCCCTAAATGTGTCTCGGGTCCTCATTGGGCCAAAACAAACATGAGGTGCCCTCACCGTATGCACACGAGTTATACCGGCTCAGGTCAGCATTTCTGGAGACTCAGAGCCCATGTCCAGCTCCTGGGAGGGCCTTGTTGAGCCTCATGCCCTGATCGCTGGTGACACAGCCTTTTCTGGTGCTCTAGGCTCAACGTCCCCTGGCCTCACGTCCCGCTGGGACTATGAAGTTCTTCCCCTGCCAGCTGGGGGGCCCTTGCGGCATGGAGAGGAGGTGTGACCACTGCCCCCCACGCGACCATGTGAGCCAGGCCAGAGTGGGCCCGCCTGGAGCGAGCTGGCCTCTCTTCCCTTTGTCCCAGCTTTCCCCACTGCCCCTCTGCCCTCTGCTCGCCCCAGTTCTCAGCTCCACGTTGGCAATCACCCTCTGGACAGCTCAGCGGGACCATCAGTTGTGGTGACTTTTGCCTGCATGAACCGGGTACAAGGAGGAGAACAGCTCGCCAGGCTGGGTGAGCGCTTGCTGGAGACACCTGGAAGGCCGAACGACCAGACACACTGCCAGGCCACAGGCCGGCTGAGCCACAGCGACACCCTTTCCGGAGCCCCGGGGACAGGCTTCCAGAGCTGAGCTGCTCTCCTCGAGAGGGGTGCAGACTTCCCACCATCCCGCAGTGGCTGTCTCCCCACTGGGCTGCGAACCCCGTGGGTAGAGGCCTTGTCTTGGAGACCCCATATCCCCATGAAGGAGATGGCAGGTGTTTGCTGAATGAACGAACCCTCCAGCAAGCATGTGCCGAACTGGTCAGCCGCTTTGAAGAGTGGGGCTGGGTCCTTCTGGGGCCATCTGTGCTCCTGGGGATCCCCGTCTGGGGCAGAGATCCAGTCACCTTGGAGACCCACTCCCCCGCCTCCCTGCTCTCAGTCCTGTCCCCGCAAGCTCTGCCAGCTCACACATCACCCCTTCCACGCCCAGTGCCCGGCTTTTCTCTGCACTTCCCCTCCAGACCACCGTGTTCGGTCTTTATTGACTCCCATGCAATGACGGCGGCCCCACTCGGACGCTTTTCTATTCTGTCCGCACACCTCCTGCTCAGAAGCTGAACTGACTGCACCGTCTCCCCTGCAATGATAAGCACACGTGACTGTTACTAAAGTCGCCCTGAGTGGGGACCGTGCCCACAATTTGCAGAAAGACCCCTCTGGTCATAACCAAGGGGGCCCCGTCTCCCCGGCCCGGCCTCGCTGTCCCCGCGAGGTGCCGCGGGCTGAGTGGGCAGGAACGGCGAGGCCGGGAGAGCAGGGCGTGCACTGGCTTGGCTGCGACTCCGGCACTTGCTAAAGTCCACGTCCAGTAGCAGACACCTTGCTCCGCTTTACTGAGTCTCCGTGTGCCAGACACTGCCGATTCCCACAAACCACAAATCAGCTCCACGGGCTGGGCGCTCCCCCGGTTTCCGGTGAGAAGAGAACGCTCAGAGGTCCCCCAGGTAGGTTCCCTCTAAGCCCCAGCACAGCAGCACCGCCCTCGTCGGGAGGAGGAGCCAGAGACTCCATCGCTTGGGACACTGCCCTGTCTTAACTCCACAGGCAGGAACGACCGGGCTGGACACAGACGGACACCGTGGTCCTGGATGAGGAGAGCGCACCCTGTCCTGGCAGGTGCTCAGGAGAAGTGATGCTCCCCCAGGCTGAGCGCCAGAGGCTGACGGACACGCGGAGCCATTTGCAGGAGGACGCCTGGAGTCTGCCGCAGGGAGGTGGGGGTCCCCTGGCCGCTGGAGCCACCCTCCCAGGCACCACTGACTAGTGACTGGACAGCCTGGAAGGCGGGGCTGCGGGACCACGGTGCCAGAGGACTCGGAGCGAGAGGTGCTCCTCCTGGTCTGCTGAGCTTCCTGTCATGGGGAAAGCCAGCTCGGGGTCCCCTCTGCTCAGCGACTAATCAGGGCCCCTCATCTTACTCTCATCTCCTCCGAATTCTGCCTCACGGGGTTGGGACATCAGCACAGGACTTTAGGGACAAGGTGCTTCCTGGCACGTCCCCTGCCCGCCCTCTGCTGATCTTCCCTGTGGTCCCCACAGTGCGGCCCCGACTTCGCTTTCCAGCAGACTGGTTTGGGGTCACACCAGATGCTGCTACCTGTCAGACTGGGGGTGTCTGCTCGGCTCTCCCTGTCCCTCCCAGGCCTCCCAGGAAGGGGCGCGGCTGCATGGCCACTCACCCAAGCCCTGCTCACCTATTCCTGGGCTGCGCCGGGTTTTATCAAACGGCCTGCTTTGTGCTCTAAAGGGGCTGCAGGTGGGGGCGCAATTTTAGAGACAAAATGAACTCTGGGTGGCTTAACACAACTATGACCAGGACACAGAGCCACATCAATCCAAGGGCTTGTTCCTCCTGAAAATTCGCCTTCCAGGAGGGGGGAGGAGTGAGGGGGAGGGCAGCTCGCTCATGGCTCAGAGACCCAGATCCACGACTGGGGAGACTGGGAAGTTCTAGCAAGTTTTATCCAAGAGGATGGCGCAGCAGCGGCCTTGGGCCTGAGCACCCAGCCCACCCCTGGACCAAGGGGAGAGTCACCCCTGCTAGCCCCTGGGTGCCAGGGCAGAGGTGCAGGTTCTCCGCTCTTGCAGCCCAGCCGCTCTCTGGAGCCCCTCCTTCAAGGTCTCCGGGGGCAGGGGCACCCCGCCCTTCTCGCTCTCTACCCACAGGAGGCTGGCAGTGCCGCAGACCCTCATGTGCCTGAGACTGGGCTTCCGGGTTATATCACTGATGCCACTTCATCCCCACCACCTGGGGGGCAGTACATGAGTCTTTCCAGTTTCCAGAAGGCCGAATGAGGCTCAGAGAGGGAGACCACGTCCCCACGAAGGGGTGCAGGGTCTGGAACCTGATGTGTACCCACCGTCTTGCTCTCCTACCCCAGCACAGTGCCAGGCTGAGGCAGGACACTGGTGCCTGTGCGCTGACCGGTCCTGGAGCTGGTCCACTGTGTGTCCGGCCCAGGAAAGGGACTGCCGGCACGTGTGGCCTCAGTGTCAGTTGGTCCGCCTCCCTTCGCAGCTCTGCAAGCCACCCTGTCTCTGCCCTTCTGCGGCCAGCCAGCTCCTCTGGACTCTGCAACCTCCTGACAAAGCTGGGTGCTGGCTGGAGCCCACCCAGCTGACACGGAGCCAGCAGGCCCACGTGTCTTTGTTGGTGGCCAGTCACTGTCAGTCACTCGAGCACACTGAGGAGCTTCAGTTGGGAGGGCAAGGCCTGCAGGCAGGAAGGTCCGAGGGGAAGATGCTCCTTTGCATCAGCATGGACTGTGGGCTTTCTGCCCTCACTGCTTGCAGGACAGGTGGCTGGCCGGCAGTGGAGCAGCATTTACAGTGTCTGAGCCCCGGGTCCACCAGACACTGAAACTGTGACCCAGAAAGGGAATTTTCCAGAAGTTTCCACAGTTCCGAAGGCACAGAGCCAAGACGAGAATGCCCAGTGCCACCGAATGGGTGACAGTAGAGAGGACCTGAGGCCCCTCCGGGGATGCAGGAACTGACCCGCGTCATTGGTGACAAGTCCCTCGGGCCTCCTGCATGCGGACAAGATGCGTGGCACAGCCAGACAGACACGTCGGCCTGCACCTCAGAACATGACTGGAAGCTGAGTGCGCAGACCTAGCTGGTTAAGGGTTACATCGGGGAGCCTGAGTCCAACGGAGCATCCCTATGAGGACAAAGAGGCGCATCACGTGGCCTCGCAGATACAGCCACTGAACGCAGTCCACGCGCATCCCCAGGACTGGGATTCGTGGCCTGGGGCCGGGGAACAACCAAGATGAACAACTAAATAAAATCAGTAATTGCTTCCTCCTCCTCCGCTGCCTGCCTGCCCTCATTCCTGCTGCACTTTTCCTTTAAACGAGTGAGAGCGGGAGACACAGAGCAGGCCGTGTGAAGACGGAGGCAGAGACAGGAGGACATGTGCATGAGCCAGGGAGCACCTGGCGCCTCCAGACTCAGAGGAGGTGAGGAAGGCCCTCGGCGCTGGACGTCAGAGCCTGGCCTCGGGAGCTGGAAGAGACGCACCTCCTGCATGCTAAGCCCCAAGTGGCGGTGGTTTTGCAGCATCCTGGGGCCCCTCCACCAGCCTCTCCAAACATCTAAGGGTGGTCACGCGCTGGCCACCCCGCCACACCCTCTCGCCCCAGCTGCCTGCAGCCCAGACCTCCGACTGACCGTCCCCTGGCTGTCCCCCACTTGGCGCTCACCCCCAGAGCAGCTCCTCCCGTGCAAACCAGAGGGACGTGGCACCATGTCGGGGCCACGTCCCACAGATGCGCCCCACTGTGCCACACAGCCAGACCCACGGATGCCAGGAAAACTTCCCTGGAGGGCAGTTCGAATCCACGTGTTCATTTGTTTGGGATTTTTATTGTGGTAAATACACACAGCTGACACTTTACCACTTTGTCCTTTTTAGATCTATATGTTAGCTCCGTGCAGCGCATCACGCCATCATGCTCCACCGTCTCCAGAGCACTCTTCACCCTGGACTGACTATCCCCACCCGCCTGCACCCTCCAGTCCCGGACGGGCAGTCCGGTGCCGCAGAGCTATGGCCCCACGGCATGTGTCCTCGTGTCTGCTTCTTTCACTGAGACTGTGTCTTCAAGTTTCACTCCCGCCGTAGCCTGTGTCGGCATCTCCTTCCTTTTTAAGGCCCAGCAGGGCGTGAAGGGTGCGTCTCCTCCACCATCTGTTGACGGATGCTGGGGGTCTGGCCACTTTTGAGGTTGAGAAGCGCATGACCCTGCTGTGGCTCAGCCTTGCGGTCGGATGCCAAGCCCCCACAGGCCGCTCCTTCTAGTCCGTCCACCCACCTTTCCCACCCTTTGCTCTTGCTGGGGATGGGCGGACACGCTTCCATGTGGAAATGGCTGTACACAGTCTTCGAACATGACGAGGATGCCGCGAACCGTGGGTTCTGCAGGGCCCCGGCAGCCCCCTCCATTCTGCCGTGGCCTGTACTTGTCTCTGCGTCCCTGCAGGAGGCCCGCAGAGTATAGGGCCTGGGGCCCACGGACAGGATGCCAGAGGCTCGCGTGCCAGGTCCCTTTCCCCGCTGGTGTCCGATTGTGCTGAGGACGCTCTTCCTTCCAGTGCACACACGGGGCGGTGGGGTCCCCGCGGAGGAGCCGAGCGCCATGTCCTCTTCAACACTCAGCTGAAATGGAGCTCGGTGTCGGCGCTGTCTGGGCGGCTGGCCAGCCTCCACTTGGCTGCTGTGTCCTGGCTCCCGTCCCTCCTGTTTCTTTAAAAGCTGAGCTCTGAGCCCAGAAAGTCAGCCCAGGCCATGCTCACAGCCACAGAGGGGATGTGCCCCACGCTGGGAGGCCCACCCGACTGCCCCCTCCCCATGCTGGGAGGCCCACCCCGACTGCCCCCTCCCCACGCTGGGAGGCCCACCCCGGCTGCCCCTCCCCCCATGCTGCGAGGCCCAACCCGGCTGCTCCTGGTGCCCCAGCAGCCTGAAGGCGAACCGCCCTGCAGGAGGACGCATCTGCCCCCACATCAGCTTGTGGGGCCCTGGCTCCCGGCTCGCAGGGGGCTGGCCCTGCCCAGCGGTGTCTGCTGCACCGAGGGGCAGGGGTAGTGGGGCCAGCAGGGCCGGCTGAGTCCAGACCTGGACAGCTGCACATCGGTGTGCTGCTCACTGCGCGAGGAGCGGTGTTGCTCTCCGTGATTTAATGTGCCCCTTCTCCTTTGGGAGATGGCCAAGATCTCATTTCCGGAGCAAATCCCCCAAGAAACCAACCTGTTCATTCCTCTAAGATTTTCAGAACTCTGTCTGATCAACCTACTTACAGAAGAAAAGCAGCTAACAGGCTGAAAGGGCTGGGAGCTGGGCTCTTGGCAGAGGTGCCTGCAGATCTCGGCGAGGGCCAGCGGGTGGGGGTCTGCTATCACCCCAGGACTGGTGCAGGGACTGCGGTGGGAGGGTCACCCTGCTCACCCTCGACCCACCCTGGCTTCCTTCTGAGATGTAGTCACCGTCAAAGGAGAGAAAGCAGTGCAGAGAGGTTGGTTTGGGGAGAAACCACGGGGCTGGGGGTGGGTTCTCCAGCTCCCCAAAGGGAAGCAAAAATGCTCTCTGCAGTGGACTCCAGGGCCCCAGGCATCAGGAGCTTAATCTGAGTCCGGCCTGCCTAGCATGGTGGTTAAGCTTTGAGGTACACAACCTCCCAGCCTCTGTTTACTCATTGCAAGGTGGGCTGTGCCCCTCTGTGGCCCGTGGGGCCTGCAGGAGTCAGCAGGGAGCCCGGCCCTTCACTGGGAGGGAGCAGATGTCCACGTATGTCAGCAGGGACCTGGGAAGAAAGGGTGAGGCTCTCCCTTCCCAGAGCAGAGGGGAGCAGATTTGGAACTTGCTCCGACTCCTGCGCAGCCCCCCAGCCATCGTCCTTGCTGGAGGTGGGGGCCTAGGAGGCTTGAGTTTGCTCCCAGGTTCCCACGCTAGGCACAGAGACTCCAGGCCTGTGGAGTCAGCACTGCTCTGCAGAGACAAGCCCCCAACACTTCGCTGCACCGACCAGGGGCTAACAAACCCCGCACCACACCTGCACACGCTCCCGGCCTGCGCTCCGTGCTGTCCACGGCCGGAACCTGCATCACAGTCCCTGTCCCCCAGCCTGCTGGACAGGTGCCTTGTCCTGGGCACAGGTGGGGAAGCTGAGGTTCCTATAGTGGGCGGGGTGGCAGAGGTGTCCCTGTGACTTTCTGTGGGGAATGAGGCTGTAAAGGAGAGGTGAGGAGCCAGCGCCATGCAGAGCCCCCCAGACTCGGCGCTCCACAGGGCTGAGCCCTGTTTCTGCAGGAGTCCCCCTGGACCGTCCTAATTCAGACTAGGACCTGCCCCCACAGGCGTGGAGGAACCTGCCTGCCCCCACAACAAGGACCAGGCCACCGTGCTCCGAGTCAGCACTGCGCGCCTGCCCGCCTGCTGCAGCTGACCAAGGGCTCTCGAGTCCACTAAAGTGCCAGGTCCTGCAAACTCACGCGGAGGTGCCGCCAGGCCGCGGACTGGAGCATCGGCGCGGCGCCCGCTGGAGGCCAGCTACGTGGCCTGCGTAGGTCTCCAAGGCCACCTTTGTGCTTGGGCTGCGGATTCGGGCCTGGGCGGGCTGCTCCTACGCTCCACCCGGCATGACCAACTGACCGTCCCTAGAGGCAGCAGACCTCTCTTCAGGGAGCGCCCCTCCATGAGCAGACGACCAGGTCCACCCCCAACACGTCTGCATGGGGCTCCCGCCCCCTCCCCGGTCACCGGGATGAGGAACCCGACAGCTCTGCACGCCCCAGAGCGCCCCACGTTAACTGCACGAGCCCGTCCCACGGATGACACGACGATAAACATTGTTTGTGTCCCTCTGCACTCTGACCGACCCTGTGCTCCCCCATGGCCTGCCTGCCACACCTCCTGCTTCTGAGGGACAGTGAAGACGAAGACCCTCCCCACCGTCTGTCTCATCCTGTCTGCATGTCTCCCGATTAAAACAGTCCCTGGTCCCCTTAAGCCCCTGCCAGGCTCGCCCTCCTCGGTGGGCGCGCTTGTTGGCCTCTGGGGATCCTGGCTGGTGCGGGAGGTTTAAGGGGGGACACCCAGTGCTTCCCTTGGGCGGCTTGGAGGCCGCTGCCGGGGCCGCCGATGAGACAGCTCGCACGCGTGGCCGCCTTTCCGAGGACGCCGCTCAGTCTTCTGCGGGAAACGGCCTCAGGTGAACACAACAGACCCCCGTCCCCGCAAACAGCGGCCTGCGACCGGCTGCACAGACATGCCGCTGACTTGCGGGCGGTGCGGTCAGGTTTATCTAATCATAGATGGCTGCTGTCCGCTCAGCCGAGTCTGCTGAGGTGGACACCGTGATGCACGGGACTGAGCTCCCACCCTGTTCCTGAGGCCCGAGGCCAATGGTCAGGGATTCGCGGAATAATGGCGAAAGCGACTTTCGTTACAGGAAGTTTTCCCGAAGGCGTCAGTTCCAGAGGGCTGCGGGGTGAGTGGGCAGCGGGGGCGAGGCCCACACACTGGCCTGGCCTAGAGGAATCTGATTTAGAAAACACAGCCGAGCGGACGCTTCACAGGCAGGAGGCCCCGTGAGGCTCCGTGGACAGTCACCGTCCCCTGCTTTCTAGCAATGTGTTGGGACATCTGTCTGCCTGCCACCAGCCCCACCCTCTTCCAACAAGGGCGACTCTGAGGTTCCCAGCCACCAGCACCGGGCACCGTGCCCGGGACCCCATAGCAGACAGAGACATGCCCATGGCCTCTCGGAGGGACGCCCTGGGCCTGGCTGCACTGCCCGGCCCCAGACTTGGAACCTCTGGGCTTGCGCCCCTCGTCCTTGCTGTCCTACCCAGTCTCACCTGTCGTCCTGGGCCACATCCAGTCTCATTCCTCGGAGATCGGCCCCTTCTCTCCCTGGAGCCCCAAGGGCCCGGCCTAGGGCCCCTTCAGGAGTCGTGCCCCCGCACACGCCCCCGCACTGGTCACTTGGCTGAGGACACTCACTCTTGGGCTCCTCCCCATACATTTGCTCCTGTTTCTGGATCATTCCTCTCCCAGCCTGAAACGACCTGCGTCTTCTCTCCACCAACACACTCACTCCGCCGAGTCACCAGGGGGCCTTGGTCCTCCATGGACTGGCCCCTGGCCCCTGTGAGCAGCCCTCCCCTGGGCCGGCCCCGCACCCGTGTCCCGCCTCCGCCCAATCTGCTTCTCTGCTGGGTGACTCTCTGTGTGGTCCTGAGGCCCCTCCTGTATCCCTTCTCGTCTTGCCTTTTCCTCCTCCCCACAAACTGTCGCCAATGCCCCGGCTGCAGCTGCCACCCAATGTCCAGCCGGGCCTTCCCGCTGAGGTCCCGAGGGGCAAGGCCCCTCAAAATGCAGCTCACATGGGCATCCCCCAGATGACTCCAAGCTGGCGTGTCCGAGGCATGTGGGCTTCTCTCAGAAGCTGGTCCTGTCTCTTTCCTGTTTCACCCATCCAAGCAGGCAGGCGGGGGGCCCTCGAGCCCTCCCCTCAGGGCCCGTTGTCCCATCCGTCACTGAGTCTGTCACTTGCCCTCCGAGGCCTCTGGGGTCTGCCCACTCCGCTCGGCCTCCTGCCACTGCCTTCTCCCCGGACGCAGGCCCGGTGGTCTCCAGCACTGACTCCTGCCGCTGTGGTCAGTCAGTAGGGTGACATCGTCAGGTGCACATCTGGTCCCACTCCGCCCCTTGGACATATTTCCTTTGCTTCTCCCGAGCCGGCCTGGCACATGGGCCCCAACCACCTGTCCCATCGGTGTTGCCCACTTTCCTTCCCAGGGCCATGTGGCCGCATAGCCCCTGCCCTCCTTCCTGGGCCCTGGGCCGACTCTGCCTCCAGAGCCCTCCTGCCCAGGTCCAGCCTGCTGCCGAGCATGCCTGCACTGCTGTGGGGAGGATGCCGCCTTCAGGGCCTCCCTCCCTCTGCTCCCTCTCACAGGGTCCCAGCAGCTTTTGAACACAATGGGCAGAGCATGGAGGGGCCTCTTCACACCTACCCTCCTGCAGCCAGGGAGTGGGGTAGGGCCCACTTCTCCAAGCTGTCACCTGTCTGCGGAGCAAGCAGGGCGGTTTTAGAATGAGCCCAGGCCTCTCCCGGCCTCCCTGCATGAACCCTCAAGTCCTCTGGGACCCTGCCCCTTTAGGGTATCTTTGCTCATCCCCTCAGTCCCAAAGCCTGCTCATCACAGACCTGCAAGGTCCAAACACGCGGGCATCTGCAGCCCAGAGCCAGCTCGGCTCCTCTGTCCCCGTGAACAGAAGGGCCCAGGGGAGCTGTGCTCACAGCAGCCTCCCCCAGGAGTGCCCTGTGGGCTGCGGGCATGGGGCAAAGCCCCCGCTCGCCCAGCTGCCTGTGTCCTAGCTTGGGACCAGGGACCACATCAGGTGAGGGATGTGGCAATGAGGAGGAGGGCCTCAGAAGGAGCTGAGGCCATTCGTCAGCCACCCGTAAGCAGAAGACGGCCCTGGAGCCAACAGGGGGCCCAGGGGCACCAGGACCCTTAAGGTGGAGGGGCTGTGCAGAAAGGCCCCCGACTCGTGGGCACTGGAGGAGGGGAAGGGCTACTGCAGTGTGGCCTTGGGAAGGACAAGGTGGGAGCACAGACCTGGGTTGCCAGAGGGCCAGCCCTGCCCGCACCCGGGTTTCGCCCCAAGAGACTCCTGCCAGTGACCCCAGAGTGTGAGCTGCTGCTCCGTGGGCTCTGAAGCCACGAAACTTGCTCGTTATGAATCAGGAAGAAACGAGCCTGTCCTCTTAGGGGGAAGGGCCAGAGCACACGGCATCCAGCCTCCCCTCCCATCCTCCCTGCCTTTCGTGCCCGATCTTCACAAAGAAGTGGGCGCCATTCCACTCCCCAGTCCCTCCGCCGGGGCCGCCCTGCAGAGGGGACGGTGTCTCTCATCCCGAGGTCCCGGCGTGGCCCACCCTGAATCTGCTCTGGCCTTGGGCTGCCCACCTGCCCTGGGTGCTGGGGGGAAGGGCATCCGGAGAAGGGAAACCCCACCTGTGGGGTCCGAGCGGCACGGGGCCCACAGACCAACACCCAGCGCCTCCCGAAGGGGTTCGGCCGGAGGGGCCCATTGCCTGAAATGAGCCTACCTCCCCACCCCGCCCTCCAGACAAAGCCAGGGGTGGGGCAAAGATTAATTTAACTTTTAATTACATCCACTTAACAAGATTATCCAACTGGGGTTAAAAAAAGTCTGCCTCCCAGATGAAAAAAGCTCTCTTTATCTATTTATATCCAGTATATACATAACCAGAAACGAATATTTCTTTATGGACCATTAAAGGTTTAATGTTTAATTTATAGCCACTTTCTCGGGCGGGGTGTCCAGGCATAATGTCAACATTTTTAATTAAATGAGAAATTTTTTATCGCAAAGAAAGAGATCTGTTTTAAAAGCCACATTTGAACCAGGGTGCAACCGCCCCGTGATGCTCTGGGAGGGTCCTGGCGTGGGAGGTGCCGGGGAGGGGAGGGGACGGCTGCAGGGACTCTCACCTGCTGTCGGGGCAGCCGGGGTGTGGCCGCCACACACCGCGTGAGCAACTGAAAGGCATTGAGCCTGCTCCCCGCAGTCAGGATGTCTGAGCCACTGGGATAAGGAGGACTGGCCCAGGTGGAGCTTGTGAGGGGACGCAGGAGGCAGGCTCTCTGGTGAGTCCCCAACACCCAGGCTCAGCAGGCTCCCGGGACTGACTCGGCAAGGCCTGAAGCTCCCGAGAGTGAGGGTGACCTTCCAGAGGGGATCAGGCGTCCTGGTGTCAGGTGTAGGGACCCTGAGGTCTGCGGGGGCCGGCTGCTGTCCAGGCCAGGCCTGCCCACCTTCACACCCTGCCCCCCGGCCCCCACCCCACGCTACAGATAAAGACCTGGCCTCTGCCTGTAATCCGCCACTGAGTGGTGGGACCCGTGCATGCTGCCCTGGGGACGGAGATTAAGGAGGGACCTTGGTTGTCCAGCCCAGCCCCGGATCAGCTGAGGGTCCTGGAAATAGAGAGGGAACTTCAGAGGTTGAACCCCAAACACGGGAAGTACTGGAGCTCATCCTCAAGACACACTGCCTGCCCTAGGGACGACCCACACCTGGCGATCTGTGGCCACCAGGGGCCACTTCTGAGCCTCTTAGCTGCTCCTGGAGCTGGGTCCCCGGGCAGTGTCGTCCAGGTGGTGGGCAGATGGGCCAGCCAACACCCCTGCATAGGTCCTCATAGGCACAGAGAGTGCTCAGAACACTTCGACAGGCCGCTAGCCCAGGACACAGCCACTCTGGGTCTCAGCAGAGGCTTGGCTTTCTGGGGAAACAGCCATGCTGGTCAGGGGAGATGGGGCTGAGCCCCGCCCTCCTGGTTTGAGCCCCAGGAAAGACCTGGGTTAAACCTGCATGCCAGGAGACCCTGCCACCTGGGCCTGGGCTGTGGGCCCCCAGGGCCTTTTCCTGCTTCCTGCCCACCTGCCGGACCCTGCCCTGGGCTGACCCTCCTGAAAGGCAGCCTCTCTCCTGCAGGGGCTGCCCAGCCCACATCCCTCCCAGGCAGCCTGTCCTGTGCTTAGGACAGGAAAGGTGACCGTGTGATCCCGTGTGTGAGTATTGGGGGCAGGGCTCCAGGGTGACGGAACCATGGACTGGCTGCTCAGCTAGGGACCCGACATGAATGACATTGCGAGTGACGCAGGGGCACCCAGTCTGTCACAGGCGACAGCTGCCACAGGGCCCGCCTTGCCCTCCGCTCCAGGCACTGTCCCCGCTGTTGCAGGGGCCAGGCTACGTGCGCGCTCACCCAGGGTGGAAATGAGAGGGAGCGGCACCCAGGCTGGCACAGCCTGCGGCCCTTAATGGGGTGCTCCATCTTTCCCCGGGGGGGGCACCTCCCGGGGAGGCGGACACGCTGAGTCAGCGCCGACTGGCAGCGCCACCGAGTTCAGCTGCCAGCACTCGGCGGGGGCCTCCTGGGCCGTGGCATTCCATCCCCAGGGGCCCCGCATCCCCCCTCCCCTCCTGCAGCCCTGCTCCCCCGCCCCCAAGACGGGACCGGGAAGACCCTCCTGCTCACCGGGCCTGCGGTGCTGCCGGGTGGGCGCTAGGCCAGCTAAGCCATTTATCTTCTGCTCACAGCTCTTGCTCCCTCTGCCCAGCAGAGCAGGGGTCATGCTCAGCTGTCCCCTCTCCCACTCCCAGGCTCTTCTGAGCTGCAGACCAAGGCCCTGTCACCCCACAAAGGCCTGGTCACAGCCCTGTAGCAAGGTGGGAACTGCCTTCCAAGACCATACGCTGCCAAGGTCCAGGGGAAGGGGCTGGAGGATGGTCCACGCTGACCCCCCCAGGCCCCTCGGGGCGCACCCCTCCCCACCTTCCTCAACCTTCATTAGCTGTTGAGGTCAGAGACTCATTAGCTCTTCCCTGCGGAGAGGCGGGCGTGCTTGTCTCTGGAGCTTCTATTCCCATAAACCAGCCCTCCATTTCTCATGTGGATCTACTTTAATTACAAAGCTAAATAACGAGAAGGAAATATTAAAATTAAAAAAAAATCCCTACACAAAGCAAGTTTGACTGTGCCGGCCACCGGCTCCGAGAGCCCAGGCCCAGCACCAGGATGGCACCAGGCCACTCACTAAAAGCATGAGTGTCACGAAATCAATAATTCATTTACTTTAATGAGATAAGTACTTTGAAAACTAATTGCAAACCTGCTCCATTTACTCCGACCCGTTATAGCCCTTAATGTAAATGGCAGACCCGTGGCTGTGGGAGGGGAGCCCGTAGGTGGAAGACGCCCAGTCATTTGCCCCCATTTCTTCCAAGAAAGAGAAAAGTTCTCAGCGGGGCCAAGCCTGGAGACAGGGCGTGGACTTGCATTCTTCCTGCCAGAGGGGAAGTCCCCCGGCTGGACACTGGGCAGGGACCGGGGCGGGGGGTCCCCAGAGAGCCCCATGGTCGAGGACATGAGCCTTCGGCTGACAGACACGCTGGACAAGTTTCTCTCTGAAGCCCTGAGCCTCGGGGGCTGAGCAGTTCCAGAGCACCCACGAGGGGCCCATGTTGACTGCTTCTCCTCCTACAACCCGAGACCATAAAGACGCGTCAGTTAGCAGGCTTGGGGCACAGCTCGCACGGTGCTGAGGGTACACACACTTCAGCAGCAGCACCTGAGTGTGTCGCCTGCCTGGCTGGCCCACGGGCCACAGAGCCCATGACATCGGGAAGAGGGAGCCCAGTTCTCTCATTGTTCTTTGCTGTTGTTTTGGACACAGGAAAGCGAGGGTGGTGTGTTTCCAACTGCTGTTGGGGGAACCCTGCCTCCTCCTCTTCCTCTTCCTCCTCCTCCTCTCCCCTTCCCCCCCACCTCTCTTCTTGCCTTACTGGAAATATATTCAAATTCCTGAGTAAGTTCAAGGTTGCTTCCTGACGTTTCCAGCAAGAGCCTCTGGGGTTTAGACGAGTTCTCGAATGTCTTGGGGACAGCGCAAGGATGCTTGCTTGCCTCGCTGCTGGCCCCTAGAGCTGACCTGGTGCAGTTAGTGCTGCCCCTGGAGGCAAACTCGAAGCAATAGAGAGTGACTTGCAGGGACACTGCCTGCTCAGTGAGGGAGACTCTGAAACTGTGTCCCTGAGCTGTGCCCAACTCGCCCCTCCTGGACGGAGGCAAGGGCAGAGGACAGAATGAATCTATGCAATCACCAGGCAGGCGGCTCTGGCTGCCGTGGGCGCGGCCACTGAGAGGATGCTCTACATTTACTGAGTGTCTAGAAGCCACCCATGCACACTGAGGTCATGGTGCAAATAGAACAGCATGGCTCCTGGTGGAGCAGTGGTTTAGTCAGTCACCTCTGAAGGATCATAGGCCACACACCCCTGGGTTCCAGTCCCAGGTGAGGGGGAAACAACCAGTGTGAACAATTAAATAAAAATAAATGGGGTGCGTCTCCCTCCTCTCTCCTCCTGCCTACCTGCTCACCTTCATTCCTACTGCACCTGCTCTTTAAAAAAAGAAAATGGAACACAATGTCCCCAAGCAGAAATGGCGCGTGTCACCAGTGTCACTCAGGGCAGAGCCCTGTGACTTTTTTCCCTGCTTTTATCAATGTGACATGTTATATTAACTGATTTCTGTACATTGAGCCTCCTTGCATCTTTGGAATAAACCCCACTTGCTCGCGGCATATGATCCTTCTGACATATTGGATTTGCTGATGTGTTGTTGAAAATATTTGATCTGTGTTGGTCTGTAATTTTCTTTTTTTAAGCCCTGGGCAGATTGAAGGGAATTTAGAGTCCAGGGGCTGAAGAGGTCACGTGGGAAACTTGTTCTCAGGTGTCTTGAGCAGGAGCAGCCTGTGGAGGTGGCGGGGGCGTGGCACCCCAGCCCTGGGAGGAGACACTCCTAGCGAAGGCACATCTCCAGCAGGAGCCCGCCGCCCTCTCCTCCTGTAGAGAAGGGGCAGCACCCAGGTCACCCTGAGCCTGGCCAGGCTGTCATGACCTTCCTGCAGGGGACTGGAGAGCTGCAGCTCCCACCATGTCCAACCAAAGACACTATCCCAGCAAGTGCATCTTGCGGCCCCGCAGCTCAGCTGTGCCTGAGTCAACCTGCTCTCGCAAATCTGTCACCGTTCAGAAGCAGAGGTGTCAGTGTTCCTTCCCCCGAAAATTCTGCACATCAGGCTGAGCAGGGTGGGAGCCCAGAGCAGGAGGGGCGTGTGGGCCGCAGGCATCCTTCCAGACTAGTCCTTCTCCTCCTGTAACCCCGACCAAACAGGCACAGCCAGCCCTACGCATGGCTTTGCGGGGTGGACTTCACCCCAAACACAGTCTGAGGGTGGGCTGTGCCCCAGGGCCAGCTCCTTATGCTGAGGGAGGGAAGGGAGGGAAGGGTGGGCACAGTGCTGGTCCAACTCAAGTTCACACGCAGGACCGGCCGTCTGTTCTGTGTGGTGAGAGGCCCTGGTGCCTGGCCCTCCAGCCAAGTGTGGCTGCCCCACGCGAAGGCTGACAGCAGGGGCGGGCACCAGATGGGCACCACCGAGAAAGGGCCTCTGTTGTTTTCTTTCGAGAAGCAGACAAGGTGCACTCACTACAAGCCTGCTTGGTGCCCGGCCCGTCAGTCTTTCTGCAGGAGCAGCTTCCCTGAACTGGGGCCACAGGTCAGTGGGGCAGGTGGCCTTAGGGAGGGGACAGTAAAACTTCCAAGCTGGGCCAATGTCGAGGCCCACCCGTGGGCTTTGGCCATAGGCTGCCCCTCTAAGGAGCTAATTAGTGGGAAGCGGGTCGCCAGTCCTACCGGCAGCTGCCGGGGTGGTGAGGGATCGGCAGGGCACTCCCGGCCGCAGCTTTGGGCTGAGTTGAGGCTGAAGCAGGCAGGTGTCCCTGCCAGCACTCTGTCACTCTGAAAAACCCACCCAGGCCTGAGAGTAGACCACCCCTCGGGCAAGGTCTCCGAGTTGAGCTCCAGAGCTGGGACCATGGCCCTGAACGTGGGTCCCGAGCAGCATCCCTGGCCAGGCTGCATCTGGCCCCACGTGCGCGTCAGGGACAGAGGCAGCCACGGGACTCAGGGCCGGGCACTGGGCACCATCCAAAGCCTTTCCTCCAGTCGCAGGGAGGCCCTGGAGGTGGTCGGAGCACCACCCACTTTAGACGAGGACACGGAGGCGGAGGAACACTATCAACTGTGCACACCAGGCGGTGGGGCCCAGGCGGGCCACAGACCCGTCCCTGTCTCTCCTCACGGCGGAGAGACCAGGGGACACAGTGTGTGGGGACCTCTGCGCCATGGGGCACACAGGAACCCCTCCCTCAGCTTCACCACGTTACAGACCTGCCCTCCACCGCTCATTCTGTCCGCCGAGACGCACGGGCAGAGATGGGGCTCCCACTGGGGCCCCAAAGACTGAGGTCTCAGTCTCCAAATGCCCTGTGCTTGGTGGGACCCTCACACAGGCCCTGCTCTTCTGATCACGCCGCAGCCTGACGCGGAGGGCGGGAAGGGTGTGGACTCAGAAGGTTCCGGGGAGAGCCCTGTGTGCCCACAACGGGCACCACGCAGAGCTGGACTGCGAGGAGCCCACTGCTGGCCAGGCCAAGACCTGGACTCTGAGGGAACCACCGTCTACCAAGGCCAAAGCCAGCACTTCTGGCCTGTCCTTCACTCACCAGACGCTGGGTCACCCTGGGCCTGTAGCAGAGGACACGGCCAAGCTGGAGCCAGCTTGCTTGGCATCTGGGCCTGTGGGGTATCCAGTGGCCCAGCCACAGGGAAGAGGAGAAATGCCGGTGGGGAGGCATCAAGTAGGGAGAAGATGTGCATCCCTGTCACAGACTCCACTTAGAATAAATCCCAAGGTCCTTCTCCAGCTCCCGGGTCATACCCACCTGCTGCCAGACCGCGTCACAGCCTACCTTCTCCACGGCCCCACCCTGCCTCTTGCTGGCCCTGAGCCCTCTGGCACTCTACCCCAGGCCCTTTGCACTGACACTGTGCAGCCTTCGCCCCACTCAGCCACTCCCCACATCCCCGAGGTCTCTGCTCAATGCCTGTCCTCGATTCCGGGTCCGTGGGGTGCCGGGTGGCCCCGGCAGGTGCTCCAGCAGCCAGGCAGATGAGAGAGGGTGCCGGACCCGCCAACAGCGGTGACAGAGAGCCAGCCAGGGGGCCAGCACGGGCGAGTAGTTTTGTGGTCTCTTTCCCTGTTCTCCTGACATGGGTCCAGTCTTCTCCATGTGGCCAGGGGGCCCTTTTCAGGCTGGCCCCCACTCCATCTTGACCTGCCCATCATCTCTGAGAGTTCTAGAACGACAAGACGTTCCAACACACTTTTCCATCACCCGCCCGAACCCAGTCATTCTTCAGGACAGCAGTGACCGAAGCGTCAGGCAAAGCAATCCCTGCCCCTCTGAGGACTTCTGGCTGAAGGCTTCTGGGAAGGCCGAGCAGGACCAAAGCAGCGGATGATGGACTTTGGAAATCCTGACAGAGTCTGAAATGTCCAGCCATCCACAGCCAGCCTCTGCCAAGCCACTGCCCACCTGTCTGCTGCTTCCGGACCTGAATCAATGACCTGGAGCCCCCGGCCAGCCAGGAGACTGCCCCGGGAACTTTCGGACGGCCAGGGTCCTCTGCGCTGGGAGGGCCGCTCAGCGTACAGAGGTGCTGGGGGGCCCCCTGCTTCCCCCGGGAAGGTGTGTCTCTGAGTGGTGAAAAGTCAGTGGCAGGGCTTTCAGAAGACAGGAGTCCTTTTTTCTTGCAGTGGAAGGTGGTGACGGCCCCGAGCAGTGCACGGAGAGGGCAGGCGGCAGGGAGGACAGCCCTGTGGGCCACATTGCCGGGTCTCCCCGATGCCCTCTGTCCCGCGTGCCCAGTAGCTGGTACTGTGGTCAGTCCAGCCCTTCTGGAAGAGCAGCAGTGTCTAGGGGTTCACACCCCACCCTGCTGCTCCTTTTGACCAGAGGCCATTGGTAGACCGGTTGGGGCCCCAATCCCAGCGTCCTCGCCCCAGGGAAGAGCAAGCTCTGAGGCATCATTTCTCCCGCAGAGCTCCCTTCGGAGGGGACAGACACAAAGTCGCAGTCTCGCTTGACGCCTCGTCCGTTCTTCCCTCATTCATTTGCTGGTGTCTCCTAGGGCCTTTTCCAATACACCTCTTGTACAGCATCCTTGGCTGAGGGTCAACTCTGGGTAGAACTCAGCCCACGAGAACAGCTTCCTTCCGCTCATGAGTTTCCTGGTGCCCAGAGCCCAATGCTGAACAAGCAAAGCAATGCACCGGGCTGTGAAATTGAGACCGTGGGATTGAGAGCACACATTCCCGAATAACAGAAAGATTTACATACGTTTCCAGGAGCACGTCACAGTGACAAGGGCTTAAACCCAAACTATGTAAAGAACTCATAAAACTCAACCACAGAAAAACCAACAACTCAATCTAAAAATGGGCAGACGCACAGATGGCCAACAGGCACTGGAAAAGACGTTCCTACTCGCTGGCTCTCAGGGAAATGCAAATCCAAACCACAATGGGACATCACTTGACACCTGAGGGACTGGCTATTATCCCAAAGTCTGGAACAACCAGCGCTGGCGAGGATGAGGAGAAAAGGGGACGCTTTCACACTGGTGGGCATGCAAGCCAGTGCAACCTTTACGGAAAGCAATTTGGAGATTCCTCAAAAGGTTGAGAATGGAAATCTCATACGATCCCAGCATCCCACTTCTGGGGGTTTACCCCAAAGACATAAAAACACTGATTTGTGGAGACACTCCCCCCATGTCTTTCGCAGCCCCGAGCTTTGCCCACCATCGGAGGCGTGGATCAAGAAGATGTGCTCTAGATAGAACACGGAACACTACAAAGCCCTGAAAAGAGGAAATCCTGCCACGAGCAGCAACATGGATGGATCTAGAGGGGACCGACTAAGCGAGATACGTCAGAAGGAGAAAGACAAATGCTGGCAGCTCTCCCTCCTGTGTGCAATGTAAGGAGGTAAAGCAAGGGAGCAGACAGAACAGAAACCAGCCTTGGGCGCTGACAACACAACTGAGGCCACCAGGGGGGAAAGGTGGGCGCAGGTGGTGGGTGCACGGGACAGTGGCGGAGGGCCGGTGGTGGTGGCCGTGGTGTCCTGTCATATACGTGATGAACGGGAACCTGCACACAGGGGCATGCATTATGTTGTAAATCAAAGTGACCTTAATAACTATTTAGAACTAAACCAAACCTTTGCCACCTGGATGAGAAGCACCCTGCACCCCATCTCCGGGCCCACCCTGTCGGCACAGAGACTCAGCCACATCTGCCTCGACGGTCAGCCTGCCCGTCTCAACAAAAATGGCGTGAGAGCCTGTGCACTGTTTTGCTCACTGACTGGACCCTGATTTGTCTCTGGAGCCCAGGACAGGGCCTGAGCCAGAGCCTCCAGCCCATAAATACGTTTGCGTGGAAGGAGATGGCGTGAGGCCACCGGGTGGGCACAGGACTCCCTCCCGCCTCTCTCCCTCCGCCCCTCTCTGGCAGACTGGCGTCCAGAAGACACAGCCATGTGCGGAAGGGGCTGGAAGCAGGGGTGTAGGGTGGGGTGGGGAGCAGTCTGACCCCTCCCACAGCCCCAGGTGACGGTGCCTCTGGAGCAGGGCCCGCAGGCTGTGCAGACACACATCTGCCCAGCAAGTAGATGGCCGCGCTCTGTCCTCCCCGGTCCCCGCAGCACCCGGGTCCGTGTGAAGCAGGACGAGGCCCACCCAGCACAGCCTCCCTGCTCCCAGTTTCTCCGCGGCAGTTGCAGTTTCTCCCTGCAGTGGGGGGAGCACCCTCGCCCCCTGGCACTGCTCGGCGTCTGGCCATTCCCAGTACCATGAACTCTGAGTTACTTTGTAATGTCCATTGTCTGTGGGGCTGCATCCCCGGGCTCCCCTGGGTCCCTGCACGCATGTGTCTCTGCAGCCCACTTGGGCTCCTCTGCTCTGAAGGGAAGATCTCAAGTCATCAGCCAGGGGTACATTGATCAGGACCCTCAATTAGGTCAGCGCTGCTGTCTGTTCAGAGGGTAGGACCCTTCACATCGCTCCGTCTCGAGAGCCGGGTCCCAGGCTGAGCGGAAGAACTGCAGGAATCTCCCGGGGTTTCTCCTCAGCCCCGGGCTGTGTCCTTACGAGGGGCATGGGCCAGTTCAACAGGATCAGGGTCCCATAGACAGGGACAGCGTGCCTGCAGCCACGCGTGTGCGGGCGCTCAGACCGGGAGATGCTCTTCTGGACCTCGGCCCGGAGCCTCTGCTCTGAGCGGCGTCTCCTGCGCTCCTTTCAGGTGGCCCTGCTGCTCACTCTGGGGGGCATACCACCTGGGCGCCCGAGTTCTACAGGTAAGCCCCCCATCCTGAGAACTCTCCCTTCTCTGTTCTGGGTCTGGCCCTTGGCTGAGGGTCTGGGGCCTTCAGCTCAGGTGGGGCTATGGAGCAGGCAGAGTCCCAGGAGCTCAGAGGCCCGTCCTGCCTGACCAGTGGCCCCGCGGCTGTCTGGCCGTGTTTCATCGCCCCGCGACCCTGCTGTCTTTGGAAGGCTCAGTGCTCCAGAACCTTCAGGCGAAAGCAAATGTCCCCTGATTTTCCTTCCATTCCTCTCTCACAGCTAGCATTTTGGATGGTGGCCAGTACTTTTAAGGAGCAATCCAAGTGAATGTGGGTATTTTATAGGCACTTTGTAAATTCAGGAGCACTTTGAATTTATGGTATTTGTTGGAAACTCTGGAAGGGCTTTCTGCTGACATCCACACCTCCTTTCGTGGTCAGGCTCACCCGCCTTGGCGGGCCCTGCGGGTGGCGGGAGCATTCCACCTGTTCTGCAGCCAGCAGCCGGGGGGCTGGGGTTGGAGGAGCGGGGAGCGGAGGCTGCTCTGTGGATGCGGCGGCACCTACCAGCCTTGCTTTCTAGGTTGGCCGGTAAGACTCTGGCCCCACGTCCCCATCTGGCATCAAAGCCCCACAAGGTGGAGGATGCTGCCCAAACCTCCAGTGTCTGGTGTGCCTGGCAGACGGCAGAAGCGAGAAGGGCACGCCTGCCGCAGTGGGGAAACCGCGTTCGCCCGGGTGCACCTGCGAGCTAAGCCCCGGGCCTCTGAGTGCCCTTAACTGAAGCGTCTCTGCAGCTTAGATTAGGGATCTCGAGAGCATCCGGGACTAGGTGGTGCCTAAACCCAGGGACATGCGTCCCTCTGCGAGGGGAGGCACGCAGCCAGATGCCACAGGCACCTGAGAACACTCTGCTACTGCTTTGAGCCCCCTGTGACAGTTCCAGAGCCAGGAAGCTCCAATGTATCTGGTCTAGAGCTTATTCCTGACCAGGACATCCTGTCCCTGGGCCCACCCCGCCTGCTTCTTTCTCTCCCTCCAGGGTCCCAGCAAAGACGGTTGGGATGCAGGTCATGTGCATGCTGCTGGCCCCCGAGGACGAGGGGCTCCTCTGCCTCCTGGCTGCCGGCCCCTCTGCCCAGGAGGAGGCGTGGGAAGGAGTACTGGCCCTCTGGGAAGCGCTGTCCCTCCATGCAGGAGAAGACAGAGCTGCGACACAGAGCAGCCCTGAACTGGCCTAAGGCAGCCCAGGCAGCATGTGCTCAGAGGTGACCTCTGGTCCGAGCCACCCCTGGCCGCAGGCAGCACGCCCTGCCCCGGGGCCGCAGGAATGCTTCCAACAAGCTCGACTTCATAAGCTCCTGTTACGTTTTTAAATTGAGCAGCAGGTTCCTCCCTAAAGATAGGCCTGGGGGGCACAATTATCGGCTATCTTCTGGCAGTTCTGGGGAGCAGCTGGTCCCGGGGTCTCGAGCCTTGGCCTTAATGAGGGTTTGACCTGCAGCGGCTCTGTCCTCCTGCCTGCTCCCCTTCCTAATCGTCTCTTGTGAAGGACTCATCAAAAGCGTTTTGAAAACTCAGGTAAATTATGTCCGCTGGGTTGCTGGGATGCCTGCCGCTGTATTAACTTTTTAGAGCCCGATCCCTTTTAGATATGTGAGCGGCTTGACCTCATTACCTCCGGGCACGCGGGCCTGTCATTTCCAGGGTCTCGCCGGCTGGCGCTAGCGACTCACCAATTTCCAGAAAGAGCTTAGTTTCCGAGTGCCTTTCAAGACTGCGGCTGTTTTATACTTTCTAATTCCATGAGGTGAATCCGCTCCATTCTGGAGATTTACTGGGCCGGGATTTCGCAGGTAAGCTCATCAACCGCTTCCAAGAGCCAGTAGCTGGGAAAGCCTGGCCGCCCTGGGCAGGCCGTGTCCGCCGAGGCTGCAGGTGATTTGGGACAGGTACTGAGAGCTCGGGCGTGGAGGCCTCCGCGAGGATCAGTCAAGAGGTGCCGGGCTGAGAGCCCAGATCGCTCAGGCAGCAGGAATTTAAACCCGTGTGTGTGTCTTCTGAGCACCATGGAAACCAACAGCCCCAGGAAATACTGCCGGCCAGCTCTCCACAGGCCTGCTCACCTCCGCCTGCCTGCAAACGCCCTGCGCTCCGCCTGCAGTTTTGCGTCTTGACTGTCCAGACAGAAACAACCTCGAACAAAGTTAACCAGTGCTTGGTGTGCCCTGGTGGAGGAGTGGTTGGGTCTGCCGCCTTCAGCTAGCAGAGTCCACGTCCATCCCAAGGACGCAGGTTCACTCCCCAGGACCACAGAAACAACCAAGACAAACAGTTAAATCAAATAAATATGCTTGCAAGAGAACTGAGGTGATCAGCAGGGGAACTTGGTGACTTGGTGGAGGGCGGGGTGTGTTGACAGATATCTGACCAGTGGGGGACCTGCCCTTAGGGTTTATTTCAATGTGTAAAATCAATGTTGCTGCAATAAAAAAAAAATTTTGAATAGCGAGTTTCTTCCTCCTCTCCCTTCCTGCCTTCATTTCTGCTGCACCTGTCCTTGAAAAATAAATTAACGCAATTGAGTTAAGCAGTGCCCGTGCCTGGCCGCCCTGGCCTCTGTCCCGCAGATGCAGGGTGGACTTGCTGGTTGTTTCCCTCTCTTGAGGCCACGCCAGCCTTGAAGGGAAGTGCCACACGGCCAGGTGGCCTGCCTCGTCCATCCCACGGGCCCTGTCCATGCTCCTGGCCCCCAGCTCCTCAGGCAATTTTCACGTTTCAGGATTGTTTGCTGATGGCAGCCTCCCTGGTTCCCCAAGTCATGCGGTTCACCGTCGTCACGAATTAAGTGGCGGAGAGCATGTTACCACGACCACTGAGAATATGGATGTGACACAGGCTGGTTCCGGGCACTGCACTCCAGGTGGTTCCTGGCTCCGCTAACGAGCTGGGCCAGGATGGGCCCGAATAATTTCATGACCGGGACTGGTTGCCACCTCCTGGCCAGGGGCTGGACCCTGCCCGCCCATCTTCAGAGGGGCTGGAGATGGTACTCAGTCCTGCGGCCGCTGATTTACACAGACATGCCTGCACAATGAACCCTCATCCAGCTGGGCCTCGAGGCTGGGGATTCTGGTTGCGAGCCCATGGCTGTGCCAGGAAGGCCTTGCCTGACTGCCCTGGAAGCCCCGGAGCGCCAGCGTCCCTAGACCCCACCTGGTGCATGTCTATCACTGCAGTAGTCAGTGCTTGCTCCAGAGGAGGAGCAGGAGGAGCAGGAGGGGGAGGAGCAGGAGGGGCAGGAGGAGGAGGAGGGGGAGGAGGAGGAGGAG
>RJWH01007721.1:0-37128 GCA_004363575.1 Solenodon paradoxus | reverse complement strand
AAAATTCTACAAAAGGATCCTGTTCCACATATTTCAGAAACAGATGAAAAAGATGACTTCATGTGTAATAAGGCACCTTTGAAAGTAAAAGAGAATGGAGAATCTACAAATAGTTTTCTTGGAGCATTAAAATTAAAAAGAATGAAGAAAACACTAAGACCAAGAATATGTCTTTATCACCAACAAAACTTACTCCCACATCAGTGTTTGATTATTTTGAACCTGGAAGTGTTGAAATGTCAGCTGAGAAGACGGTAGCAAGCAAAAGGAAAGAGACATTACAAAATGCAGAAGATTCCAGATTAAATGATGAAACCATTGCCAAGCAGATGCAACTCATTGAAGATGCAGAGTTTGAGAGACAACTGCAAGAAGATGAAGAGTTTTTGAGAACATTAGCCATGTTGGATGAAGAACTGTGGACCAAAAATTATTGAACGGATCCAGAAGAGAGAAATATTTTCATCTGTTCCGGTCTATTTGAGTGTCTTACCTCCAAGATTACAACAAAAGAAACATTTAATGAGAAGCTGTGATCATTCAACTTCTAGAGCTTAATAAGTTTTACACCTCCTGCCCCTCACCAATGGTTCACAAATCTTAGGAAAGAATTCAGTCTCTTGTGCCTCCAGAAACAGCACACTGATCTGGAGTTTCTGCTTCTATCCACACCAGACACCTGCCTGAGTGAAACGTTTCATGGCATTCATCCTCTCTATGAGCCCATGTGAGTAGGAAGAACATCACTAACATTCTTGGTAATTTAATTAGGAGGATAAGAATAACCAGGGCATAGAAATTGGAAGAACAATGATTCACAGAAGTTAAAGTGCCTAACAAGTGTTAGCCGTGACTTCTGTCAGTAACTCGCCTACTGTCTTCTTGTTCCAACACTATCTCCAGTGCCCTTCCCCTCCTCATCCAGAACAGTGACTCTCCCAGTTCTATCCCAGGTGACTCTGGGATTCCGTAACAATTTACCCAGTGTCCAGGCTTCTCTTGCTCACCTCAAGTTATTGGCACATGAGAGGGACCTCACTCCTCACCTACTCACACACTCGGCAGGTGTTCACAGCTCTGTCTGTTGTCTCTATGATGTGATGGATGACAGCATCCTCATCTGAGATCCTAGGGAGACACAAAGAGGTCATTTAGCAGAAATTAGTCAGTTCCTACATCTGTTAATAAAGTATTATTAAAAATGAGTTACAATAAATACCATATCCCGTGCACCAGCTGTCAGACCCCAGTCAATGCTTGTGACATTTTTGTTATATTTTGAATACGTTATTTTCCCAATTAGGTATTTCTATATTGATGGAAATGGGGAGGGAACGACAGGTGATTTTTTCCTCATCTAGACTTGCAAAATTGCTTGTTAGTTATAATAGCTTTCCATAATTTAAGTAGCCAATTTTGTCATCAATTTACTTTGACATAAGGTTTCTTTTCTTTGTTGTTTTGAAATTTCAAAACATTGTTGGATGGTGACAGTGGCTCAGATATTTGTCTGCAGTGTGATCCTCATGGCAAATCCTCGATTTTATTCTGGCTGATGTAATGTTAGCTAATGATCAAGAAAGTGATTTTATCACAGTTAAAAAATACCCTCTCATCAGTTCCTCTGAAATATTTTTGATGGAGTGTCTTCATCTCTTTGAAGGTGATCAGATCATATTTGGAGGAGGGTTACTTGCCAATGAGCTTTATAAGTGATAAAACATTCTCAGTATATTAAGTTCATTGCTTTATTTGGTCAAATGTTTTTATTCATCCTATTTTTTCTGCTTGATATTGATGAATATATTTTATCGCTTCATTTTCCTTATATGAAATTCAATATTAACTGGACGTTTTTGTGATGTGACTTATGAAACACACTGCTGTATTCCTGTATTGAAATTAGATTAAGTAAGCAACAAGTGTGAATAAATAAATAAAAATTAAATAATGACACTTCTTCCTAATATCTATATGTCTACACTTTTAATTAAAAAAAGAAAATAGATTTTGTGATATTTCAAAATTGCTAACTTAGCACCGTGTCTTTCCTGGGAGAAAAATATTGGATCATAACACAATTTCATCTTCACCACTGAACTATTAAACTTTTTAGTTGGATAGGTATGTAGAGAATATGACATTCAAACAGCTTATGGATATAAAAAATAGACCCATTCCTTTTTATTATTTGTAATAATTATTATTAGTCCATATATAATAATAATTATAGCAAAGGCATTTAAAATAAAGTACAATTTAATTAATGATACCTGAGAACACGAAAGCTGGTTAACGAGATGAGTTCAATGTTGAGCACAAAATTAATTTTCATGAGTAGGTTTCCTGGCGAGGGTGGTTAGTGGAGAAGACGGTAGTCAGTTGGAAAACAAAAAGTGATAGAAAAGAAAGGAGAGACCATTAATACAAAATATTATCTCATCAACACATTGGATTCAGAAAAAAGGTAACCAAGTTGATGAGTTCCTGAGTTTGATCATTGAGTAGGTCTTGCTTCTGTCACTCTCTAGGCACTCCTTTATGTGGAAATGCCGAGGTAGGATGCACTTAGGGTCCTTGGTTTCATCTAAGAAAGAATTCAACATTTTCCTATAAGTTGCACATGAGAAAAGTTTATTGACAAAAAAGGAAAATTAAAGCAAGGAAAGAAAAAGCCTCTCTAAAGAGTCTTTAAAAAGTGGGCAATTGAAAGAAGCTTGCTGCAAATGTAGTCTCCCTGGCAGGAGTTCACATGAGAGAATAAGGAAAAGGGACAGAGTCTAATGCTATTCCACTGGGGGAAGTAAAAGGGGTTCATGCCTGGGGGAAGACAGCCAAGCAGTAGGGTCCAAAACGGCCTCATTTGAGCAGTCAGAGATAGAAGCTTTCAAATTGTTCTTCAGTCTCTTGAGGGTCCTTAATAGATGGGGCATTTGCACAATCAACAATTGATGGTGAACATGACCTAGAGTCTTAGGAGTTGCACTTGTTTTCTGAGGCTTTATTGTTGTTTCCAATATGCCTGGGGAAAAGCTAAAGATACGTGGCATTCCCAATTCCCCCTTTGCCTGGTCTGGGATCTTTTAAACTGAAGAGTCTCTAAGAGATGTTCAAGTCTGTGCTATGAGGTTGTCATAAATAAAATTACCATTTTGAGATGTGGACATCTGCAGATCCCCTAGTTTGAAGGCCAGGAAGCCCCCAGTGTTTAATAGGAGATATTGTGTGTGCGAAGGGCTAGGTGGAGACACTCTTCAATTAGTTTTGTTATTCTTGCAGTGGAACATCTAGGGGAGATGGTAACGTCAGGTAAGTAGAAAAAGGCACTATTAAAAGGCTGATCAATAATTCAATGAAATTCATTGGTCCTAACAAAGGGTCTTTTTGTTTCTGGATCCTATTCCACCCAAAAAAACCTGAAAACCACTCCAGGCTTCCATATTTCTCCTCCAGGACTGTTTGAGAAACCAGAGATTCAATCTATTCTCTGTACTTTGTGCCTGATCACTGTCTTTGGGAACCTGCTCATCATCCTGGCCTTCATCTCTGACTCCCACCTCCACATGCTCAATACGTTTTCATATCCAACCTGCTCTTTTTAGACATCAGTTTCATCTTCACCTAACATAATGCAGATCATCCAGACAAGAGCAAAGTTATTGCCTATGCAGGATACATCCCACAGATCACGTTTTCATACATTTTGCAGAACTGTATATATTTCTCTTGATGCTGATGAAATTTGAGCACTTCTTGGCCCTCTGACACCACCTGTGAGCAGGAAATAGGACTCAGGAAATAAGCCTCAGGATAAGGAGGGAATAAGCCTCAGGAAATAAGCCTCCATTGAACTTACTATCTTGCCAACACAAAATCCAAACTAACTTTTGCTTATCACAGCCACCAACTGACCTGCCCTGATCCTACTAAACAGAAACCAGTAATGGAAAAATTCTAGAGACTCACCTTAGCCTTACTCTATCCTACCTTGGAAACCCCTGCTTATAAAATCTGTTATTTTCTCCTGTTCAGAGCACCAGTCTTTGAAGACCATTCCACTTGGGACTGCTAGGCGTTCAAAAAACCCTTTCAACTATTCCCAAGTGCATGCATGCTGTTGCTTTCCACTGGAAGAACCAAATTTGCTGCAATACCTGAGATAGTCATCATGAAATCTTGTCTTTATGTCCAGTAACTCCTGCTGACCTGGCTCATGAACATGCTGGAGTCATGCATGAACAATTAAACGTTCTGGAAATTTCTGTGTGGTCATCCCTGAGGTCCTCAACCTCACATCTTCAGACACTTGCATCAATAGCATCACTTAATATATTGTGACTGGTGTCCTGTGCTTTTTATCCTCTTGCCTGGATCCTTTTTTCTTATTCTCAAATTATTTCTTATGTACTCAGGATCTCAACAGTGGAAAGTGAGTATAAAACCATTTCCACCAATGAGTCTTAACTCTCTGTTGTCTCTTTGTTCTATGGGAACTGCCTGCATTTCTACCTCAGTTCTTCATGGACACAAGCTTCTCAAACAGGACTGGTGGTCTCAGTCCTATACACCATGGTCACACCAATGCTAACTCCTTAATCTACAGCCTGAGGTACAGAGACATCAAGAAAGCAATGAGAAGGCTTCTCTGTAATGAGCCTTCTTCCTGATAACAGTAGCAATGTTCTGTGCCTGGACAAGTGTGACCTAGGACAGAGGAGCAAAGCACTTTTTAGTTTGCACTCTGAGATTTCCTGGCCTACATTCAAATGCTGGTGTAATCTTCAATCAAAGATGATTTTGAGAAAAATGCTTAATGTCTATGAGCCTTAGTTTCTCCATCTATAAAACAGACCTATAACCATGAGAGGCTCATAATGGTACAGAAGATTATGATATAAAATATTTCTCAGCCTTCAATCAATTAAAATTTGGGCAGTATCATCCCTTCATCTGGGGGAGGAAGCGCGGTTGTTCTGGGCATCGTAGTGTGTTTAGCAGAGTCTCTGGTCTCCAAACTCTGGGTATCAATAGCATCATCTGACAAGTTGTAACAATAAACAATTGTACCCAGATATTACTAAATGTTCCAAGGGGTCTAAATCACCCCAGATGAGAACAAATGGGGACTTTCTCGAAAAAATAAAGATAAAATATTAGAAATAGCTCCAATTACAGATGCGCATTTGTTCACAGTGAAATTCTATGCAGTATATTTTTTTTTAAATGAAACCATGCCCTTTGCAACTACCTAGTGGGAAATGGAGGGGATCATGTTAAGTACAATAAGCCAGAAAGAAAAAGAGAAGTACAGGACTATTTCACTCATATGTGGAATATAATAAGTCGAACAGACAAATCTTAACAAAATTTACAAGATATGAAGTAAGTATGGTGTGGGAGGATAAGAGAGGAAAGAAAGAAAGAGAGATCAAGGTGGTGGTAAAATGCAATGGCACTCTGATGGTGGGTGTGATATGAAATGCCCACAGACTTAGATGTGAATTCAGTATTCTAAAAATCATATAATTATATGAAATCATAAAATAATAATAGTAAATAAATAAAATGCAAATGTTTTAAAGAAAGTTTGATAAATTGGATGTTCTTCAAAACAAATATTTTCCTTAAAAATACCAGAAGGAATGTTAAAAGGCAAAGCAAAAATTAGGACAAGTTATTTTCACAATACAGAATGGATAGAGGATTAGTATCTAGATACAGAAAGAACTATTCATTGGTTGAGAGAGATGTCTATTATTTTTTCTTACTTTTTCATAGGTTAGATACTTAAGAATGGTACTTTTTGTGGTAAATTGTATGTATTATATACAGAGGTTGATTTATGACAATGCACTCCTTAAAACTATATAACATTATGATGTAATTTCTTTCAATAAATCTTTTTAAATAGAAGTTGTGTCAAAGATGTGGGAATGATTCTCTTGGCAGTTAGGTGTGATCTGACCCCATAAAAACAAGCCAAGGATTTTGGGACAAACATGGTCTTGAAAAATGTGCCTGTTCTTGCCTTTGATAGGCAAAGAAATTCCATCTAAATCTTTAAGCGATTCTCATGAGAGTGTGAAGAAGGTCAAACCCATGGAGAAAAATGCCACAGCTTAGGGGTCCAGAGATTGCTCCTTTACACCTGGGAACCAAATTGATCAGAGATTAGAGCTAACCATGGAGCAATTAATTTAATGATTTTGCATTCTCACTTGACTTGATGCAACCTCTAAGGACCCAGAATCTGTAAGCATGTTCCTCACTCCTCTCACATACAACTGAGCTACCTCAGGAAGTTGGAGGGAGAGCAGATTCTGACACTGCCCCCTTACACTTTCCTTGGAGCTGAATTAAATTTTCTCAGGGAGAAAAGGACCCAGAGATCTAGAGTCTCAAGGATGACATCAGAGCATCTGCTGTGGGAAACAGGCAGAGGATGAATGGCAGTGGCGCAAATGGGAAAAACACTACGTTAGCAGTTCATTAACTTAACACATTCTGAACAAACTAATCCCTTCTCTCTCCACTATTTCTCTGTGCTTCTGGATCTCAATTCTGGGATTTCTCACTTTCCTAAAAGTAACCTTCTCTCAGTACCCAACATTTCAGAATTTCTTACCCAGTCACCTTTGCCATTTTTCAAGAGACAGTCTAAGTGCTCCTGAAACCTTTCAACTATGAAAGCTCATATATTCATTTGATCAAACAGGAAACTCTTGGGGATTTCACAGACCTAACACTTCCAAGTCCAGCATATACAACTGCCTATATCTCATGACACAAAGCTATTTCATGTGTCTGTCTATACATTTTTGCAAAATGATAATAATAAGCTGCGCGACTTCCTAAAGTTAGTATGGGGATTAGATTAAAGGGGATGATGCATGAAACATTTTAACTGTCTCTGTCTCCTGGTGAGCATTATACATATCAGTGATCAGTGTCTGACTAGAGATACATTCATTTGGTAACACAAAAGAATCATCGTGGTGATCAAATGAATTAAGGTATAAAAACTGAGTACATGTGTTTGACACAGGAAGTCTTAATGAATTGTTAAATTATTTAGTAAATGTCTGCAAATTTATAATCCAGGAGACTTATTTTTGTTAATATATATGAAGCAACTCTGATCTATTTCTGGGAGATATGACTGCACATTTGAACACTGCTGTATTATTTTCTCTTTCTTGTTAATTTTTATTTTTGAATAATTCCTAATTTATGGTAAAAATACAGAGATTGAATCATGATGAAAATGTGTGGAACCAGACAGTAGTAATGACTGTGGTACATTCTGAATGTACTATATGTGCTATTTTAAAGCCACTTTAAGATGGCTTCTGAGTTTTACGTATTTGTTTTTATCAGCTGTCTCACTGAAATCATACTCTAAAAACTGGTTTTCCGCTATAAATTCATTATCTGTGGTCAATCCATTATCTTTGATGAAGCGTTGATGGTTCAATATTTATTTCTCATCTTGGTCGGAACTTCTCAGGATTTGATAACTTTAGTAAAAAAAATGACTTTCTTTCCTTCATTTTTGGATACAGGGAATTCTTCTATTTTTCCTAATACAAAGTCCCACCAGGGTATTTGGGGAGGTAAGTTTTGCTTTATTTAATTTCTTTTTAAATTATAGATCTGTTATTTTCCATCCTGAATTAATTTTGGACACATTTTTCTATAAATAAACTCATATCCTAGAGATTTTCCAATTTTAGCATGAGTTATCATTAATACTATCTTGCAAAACTGAGCATTTCCTTACATTTGTATTCATGTTTCTCACTCTTAATTTTAAGCATTTTTCCTTGCTTTTTTATCCCTTTCATTAGACATCTGTCTAATTTTGTCTACATGTTTGCTTTTACCAAAGAATAAATTCTGAAATGTTATTCTCAATTATAGAATTTTTCTTTTGTTTAATTCATTAGCTCTGCTTTTAGTTTTCTGTATTAAACAGGTTGTTTTGTGGAAATTTCATTAACAATGTCTTCGATTAACATGCTTTGTTCTTGGGAGTCAACTATATTGTGCTCACTTACAGTGAAGGACATAATAAAATAAAACAAATCAAAAATAAAAATTCATATCCAACTCAAGGATTACCCTTGTCTATACTTTGAAGAATCATGTAGATCCTTTTTTCTTTGATTTGGTGAAAATATGTGTCTGATCTTAAAATTCAGTGCTGATTAATTTGCTAACTCCGGAAATAATTTGTCCACTCAGCAGTATCTGAAGGGCTATTTCTCTTTGCATCCCTAATCTTTTTATTAAAAATGATTTATAAATATTTCCCTTGTGAAAACTGTATCTTACTTTAATTTCACCCAGATAAATTAATGATAGAAAATGTCTTCAAATATGTACTTCCATTTTTATATATTCTTTTATGAATCTTTGATATTTACATCTTTTTCTCATTTAACACGTTGATATTTCTGTGATTTATAATTAGACTTTATCAGTTAAAATGTTAACTTTTATCAGTCAAATAGAGTATTTTTGCATTTTAATTTCTGCATGGCACATTTCTCATTAAGAATTTTTGAATTTGTGATCCAGCTATTGATCTTTTCTTCTAATTTCTCCAAGACTTTTTAAATCACAAAGAATTTTTACTTTCAAAGATTATACACATGCATATATACATGTATAAAATTATCTATGAATTGTATTTTATTTATTTTCCTCTAATAATTTTTCTAGCATTTTGCTCCACACTTAACATTTGAAATTTATTATGGAATAGGAGGTCTAATTTAACATTAATTTTCTAAATTCTTCATCGATAACAAACCATTTATTTGTACCTGCAAAAACTAGGACTCTACAAGGAAATAAATATGTATGTGTATATTCTAAGATGTAATGAACATTATAATAAATTCTAAAACATGGGATTATTCCTTTGAAATAAATGAAGAATGATGAGAATTATAACTCCTACCATGCTCTTGCACAGTACTGTGGAATTTTATGCCAATGCAATAAGACCTAAAGACTAATAGATGCTGTTGATTAATACAAAATATATGAAATGAGAGAAAATCTTGAATTTCTAAGAAAACCCAGAGTAGTGCACAATCTGCCTTATAAATGTAGAAAGATTGCTTTCACAATATTATAATAGTAAAGCAATAATGTGGGAGAATATCATTATTAATGACATTAAATCTAAAACACCCTATAATACCTGTAGAAACCCTGCCATTTGTAACATGGATGAACCTGAAGGTCATGATGGTAAATTTTGTAAGTTATACATAGAAGGATAAATACTGTATGTTTCTGCTAATACAAGATATTTAAATAAATTCAGAGAAGCAGAGAATAAAAAGTTGGTTGTCAGTAAAAGGTGGCAGGATTTTTATTCAATTGGTATAAAATTTCTGTTATGCAAGATGAGTAAATTCTAGAGATCTAGTGTGCAACATGGCATGCATAGTTCACAGCGAGTTATTTTACACTTTAGAATATGTTAGGAGAGATTCTAAGTACTCTTATTTCTCATGTTCATTTTTATTGGTAATAGATCTACAAAATTTTCCATGCATAATTATACTGAATAAACTCTGAGTTAGTGAAATGCAAATGCTTCATTTTAAGTTTTTGTAAGTTTGCTTTTTTTGTTTTGATAGTTTTGAGAATTTTAAAATGACTATGTTTTAAGGTTTTTATTACTTTTGTTGTTTACATTGCTATATTCATTTTAGAATATTGAAATTACCACTCAGTCTATGTGCATTTCACAAAGAAACACACAAGAGAGCACAAGGAAATTTTTGAGATGATGTATATGTTTATTACCTTGATTGTGGTGAGTATATCAAGAGAGATAGATGATTGATATTTCATAGACAAAGAGGTGATGATGAAGAAGATAGATGGACGATAGGTCTTGATGGATGGATTGATGAGAGATGTAAGAAGGGAGGATAGATAGAATGAGAGATGAATAATAGAAAGAAATGTAGATTTTAGATGATGGATATGTCTATTATAAATAGATAGGTAACAGATTAATAGAAGAATAGAGAGGGATAAATGTATTTATATTTATGACTGATAAGTGATGATAATGATAGACATATGATGTATGCAACATCTATAAATCAATTATTTCAATAAAGCTAAAATTAAAAGATGAACTTACATGAAGACAAAATCAACTTTTAGCAACTCTAGAACAGTATATTTAAAAAGTTAATTTTGGCTAATGGTTAATGTTGGTTGAAGGCTCAATGATAACATAAATAAAATGTAAAAATTATTAATAATATCAGAATAGGGAGCAGGTTATACTGGTGTCTTTATTTTAAGAGAAAATTCATCAGCTACATGTCTCTTATTGACAGGTCAAGTTCTTTGGCCAGGAAAGCCTTAGCTCATATATTCCAAGGAGAGTCTCCTAGTATTGAAATCAGAATTCAAATGACAGACGATATTGAACTGATCATTTAAACAAGCAGGATAGATTTTTAACAATTTTATAAATTTCTACATGAGGGACTCTTTTTTAACACAGCATTCAGCAGTAGAAAGAGAAACATTTTATTCCTCAACAAATTCTGACTCGCTCTCCTCATTCTCTCTCTGTATTGTTCTCATCACACTGGTTTCATTTTCTTAAGCTAAAACAAGACATTTATCAGTCTTCATACTGACTATTCCATCTTCAGGAGCACAATCCCCACATCACTCATGACACAGGGTCCCTTATTAGTGGTAGTTCTTCAAACAAGGTGATGTTATCCATGTGGTCCCTAAATGTGCATGAAAAGTTATTCTTCACACATTCGTAAGCCTCTCATTTTTCTTGATAGCCTCTCAAATATGACATGCCATATAATTTTGGAATAAAGTCTTTCAAAATAATTACCTAAATCATACTTTCAATTGATGGAGACGGTTGATATATTAAATAAAGTGGTCATTGTTGATCAAAATATGAATTATATTTAGAAAAATAAAAGACAAATATGTCATAACATCTATAGTGTGTGAAAATCCCTACACTTGATTTGAAAATTACAGATAAGGAAAACATTTGCTAGAGAAAACCTAGAGCTACCTATGTCAGAGTCCACAGGAGGAGCACATCCTTGCTTATCACAATGTAACCCACACCCCTGCACCTTCAGTATCAACAGTTCAAGGTGGGTGGAAAGTCAAAGGGGTTAGAAATGCAGGTCCTGGCTCATTGGACACCTGCTGATTCACAATTGGATATGAAGCTTAAATTGAAATTCTTTGGTCATATGTGCAGCAAAATGAATTTGGAGAAATGATGGTGAGGAAAGCTTTTTCTCACCTTACACTGTTCACATTTGTAGTTGATACATTAAGTCAGGTGTTACCCAACATGTGCGTATTTAACACAATTCCTTCTGAAATTGTCAAGTGGATCTTCAGTGGTGAAAATGTTTTTCTGGTTGAGAAACACATCCAGATTCAGACAGACAGAAAAATAATCAATAATCATCCAAAAAACAATTTATATTTTCACAGGAACATTAAATTCCTCTAAGTCTCATTACTCAAATGATGTACATGATAATACAATTCACTGAAAATCCATCTTAGAATTGAAATCAGACAAATCCTATACTGTGTAAACTAGGAGCCTAAATATATCTATGTTATATAAATTTCTTAATTCGACAAGTCATATATAAAGAGAGAATATATGACAGGATTTTAGTTTAGATATAAAAGAAATTCCTATTTGTTTTCCTAAAAGTATCAGCAACACAAGAAGGGCAACCCCTGATATTTTCTAATAATTAGAACACAGGTGTGTCCCTTCTAAAGAGGGGAAAATAATTCCTTATGATTACAGACAAGTATCACCCATCAGAAGCCAATAATTTGAAGATCAACAGACCTAATCAAGACAGAATACTAAATCTCTTACTTTGTAGAAAACTTTAATGAGGCATGAATGAGTTTGATGAGAGTTTAACTCTATAAGAGACAGGAGATTTCAAGGAGAAAAAACTCATAAAAGCTGAACTCATAATTTACAAGATTGTATCCTAAGAAAAGAAACAGAGCAAGAAAAATTTCATTCTGTCCACAGGGAAATCATGCTATTAGAGGCTTTAGTGCCAAGAGGCAGGAAAAGGTGCTAATGAACGAACAAAGGAGTGTAAAAACATCTTTGCACACTACGCACACCTGGTTATGCGTAGGACTATAGTAGTATTCTGAGAATCCTAAGTCTGGGTGAGGAAGTCAATGCTTTGCTCCTTCCTGTTGCTTTGTCAGAGTTCAGAACTTCATTCTACATCATCAACTACTCTTGAGGATTTAGGACATTACTTTGAGAGTTTTCTTTCCCAGGTGAGTGTAAGCCCAGTAAATACTGCAGGAGTTGGTGAAAGGGAGTGGAAGTAAGAAAAGTCGTGAATTTACTGAGAGAAAATCTAACCTAGTCCAGAGCCCAGATAACTGAAGGTATTTGCTTACTAGCTAATGAAATTACTTAGCATACCAGAAGAGAAGTAAATATCAAACTTGGTGATACAAGGGTCAATGCTCACAATTCAGTAGTGGTCATGAGAGCCCAGTTAGGAGAGAGATTGGGAGATGTAAATCCTTCTAGTAAAAACTGACTTTCAGTACAAAAAGTTTGCAAGTAATTGGGCAGAGTACTATGTATTTTGTCAGCTGTAGAAGGAGAGGCAGTAATCAACGGAGTTTTTAAGATTGCATATCTTTGACTACATATTCTTATTTAGGACAAATAACCAATCATGATAGACATTATTTTCCACCAGAAATACCTGTGATGTACATTACATAGATCACCTCCCTCTTGATACTCAAGTTAAAAGGTATTTTATTAGGGAAAGGAAAAAGAGCATGTTAATGAACTTACTTTGCCTTGATTAAATATGTAGAGATTAGTAAACCAATTAAAGGCTCTATTTAAAATATTCTTTAGGAGTTCTGTGCTTCCATATACTGAGTTCTTCATGCTTATCTGTTTTTTATTGTATTCACAAAGAACTGAAAAATTTTAAGTGAGTATGAGTATTTGTTCATAATGTGTAATTTATGAACTGTGAACTAAAATGCATGTCATATTATGTACTACTCTCCATTGATTTGTTTTCTGTAACTGAATAACAAAAGCTCTCACTTAAATAGTTGTATTTTTCTGATACTTGGTGCTTATAAACAATATGGCACACTATTTTCAACTTCTGTCCACATCTCTGTTACTCCTGGTCCTTTTGTTCTACTGTGATTGCCAAATGTTGCATCATCTGAAGACATCATTTGTATGCATTCTTCATTAAATTAGACTCCCATAAAAATTTTCATCTACGCATATATTTTGAACCCATATGCCATGTATTAAAATTCAATTTAGGGTGTTCCCTGTTGGCTTAAAAGTTTAGTCCACTAGAAGAGCTCACATACATCCCAAGTTTGAGACAGGTGGCGAGGAGACAACCAAGATGACTAAATAAAATATATTTTCCTCATCACATCATCTTACTGCCTGCCTACTGCCTTCATTCCTGCTTGCACACTTTCTTTTAAAACCTAAGAACTTAGGTACTACATCCTTCTCATTTTAAGAGATTTTCTGATTTATACTTTTATGTCCAAATCTTTGTTAGCGATATCTCGAATAAATAGCTCATGTCACTGTCATTAAATTGTGGCTATGAAATATCTTTTCTTTCATGTGATTGTTTTGGATTACAATCATTTTGTCATAAGATATTTCAAAGTGTCTTATTTAAAAGATTTCTTTCCAAGTGATACATACAAACATCCTCAACCATGACACAAGGTTTTCTCCATTGTTTTGTTATGTCTTCTGTTAACATTACTTTGTGCTTTTTAAGATACTGAAATGCAGATCATACTGTGAAATTCATATCACAACCACCACCAGACTTCTAGTGCTCTCAAACTTCAAATTCATTATATAAAAGGACATATATGCACATCCAGGGTGCCATATAGTTTGGGCACTAATCATTTTATCCAATAGCCTTCCATCACTGTTTATTCAAAGGTATCTTACAAACAACTCTCTAATAACCTTGCAAAAACTTGGCCTCATCTGTCCATGCTACATACATTTCATGGTGTGGCTGTGCCATTTACAATGTGCATGGTATTTCATTTTCTTTTTCACTAATTTATTAGAATACCAAGACTTCAAGTTATGGGAACATAGTTAAGACTGAATTTCCACCAAAGGAGTTGTGTCCCCAGGGTATTTAGAGCAATATACAGGCACACTCCAGGCAACCACAAAAGGGAGTGGTGAATGGACCCCGGGATGCTCTAAACATCCTACATGAGGAGATAGATCCCACCTTTGGTGTTATCGTCAGTAGTAAGGAGACTGAAAACCAGAGTTAAAGAATATATATATAGATACATATATATACATATATACATATATACATACATATTCAGGTATGCTGCGTTCAGAATGTCCTTTTGCCCTCTTTAAAATTCCAACCCCATCAACCCTACCATCTACATTTCTCCCCAGTCTGGTGAGGGTGGAAGACAATTCTTGTTATTTTTAAATTAATGCTCAGGTTGAAAAAGGATTTCTATGTGATTCTCATGATCATTTCCTAGTAATGTTACAAGTCCATGTTTATATGCCTGTTTTTCTAAATTGGCAGCATTTCAAGTGATTTTACAGATTCTTGTTTCTCAATTGAGCTTTGGTTGGATATTTTATTTGTGAACCATTTCCAAGTTGATATTGGTAAATATAACTACTATCTTACTTCTGATTTTATTAACTTAATTAGGATGTTGATGATCACCTAAAGATTTCTGGTGCTTATTTTCATATGTTCACCAAAAATCTATTCTTCATGAGTTTTTATGGCCTATGAGTTTTTATAAATATACACAGATTGAGGTGCAAAGACTATGTTAAAATCATACAGCAATTTAAAGAAGAAATAATTTTAGGGAATTGAAAATTTTAAACAAACACAAACAGATAAAAAAAGTGTGAGATAATCCCTTTCATTTCCTTCCAGAGAATTATTTATATCAGCTTTTATAAAACATTTTCCAATTAGTTTGAAAGAAAACTTTCTAGATATTACTTAGCCATATATATTGAAGTTTGATGCTTATTCATTCCCAAAAATATTTTTATAATATCCACACTATGTGAGAAAGTTCTATGTACATTTGTCTTATATTATCTTATGTCAAGGTCCTTACTGATTCTTAATCTATATTGATATTGTTCAATTTATTTTCAAATATTTTGATTTGCTTTTGATGATCCATCAAATGTATACTGGTATATAAACTACTCTAAATGATTTCATTTAGTCAGTCATTATATTTATTTAGGAACTTCTCATTTTCCTGAATTTTTATCTACAAGTGCACATAGAATCCCATACTTTATTGAAAACAAAGGTGAGCAATGCCAGTGTAGTTCTTACAGTATAATGTTGAAATCACAATACATTGAAATGAATAAAGGTATGACATTATGTCCTCAAAAAAACTGAAGAAGCTAAGTGTAAAAGTTTTACATTTTAATGAGGTGAACATTATTTTATAGAACATGATCTGGGGTGGAGCCTGAATATGGGAATGAAATTAAGTCAGAACTACTGTGTGCCCACTGGACTGGTCACAAACACAACAGAAATCAGATGTCTATAGTCCAAAATAACAAAAGAGGTGTAACATAAGAAATAGTTTTGTCTCATCTACTATAGAACCTATAAAATATATATTGAATAGACACAAGAAGTCTACTGCCTCATATAAAATTGTCCAATTTGTTAACTTAATTTCCTCTTGAGAATTGTTAGTTTATTTATTTTGCCCATTTTTTCCTTAATCATTCACCAGCCAGGGTTGCGCACTGAAAAATAACACTAGCTGTGTCCTAAGGCCAAAGTTATTTTTTGCCATAGCATGCTTGAAAAAAAAAAGACAATATAATCAGTCAGAATGTCGCCAAAAGCAGGGATACTTTAACTTTTAAGTGCTCTGGGTCACTTAGGTAGCCCCAGAACTACTGCATCTTTTAAACCCTCATCCTATCCCTTCCCATCCATCATGGTTCTCTCCCTGTTCCCTATTTCCCTCCCCCTCCCCCTCCCTCTCCCTCTCACTCTCTCTCCACTGAATACTTTTAATGTTCCTTTAAAGACAAAGTAAAGTAACCAGTATGGATCCCCAAGTCTATGGGACCTAGGAAGCTTTTCAACTAGAATCCTGGTAGTATTTTTACGTTCCTTAAAGGAAAGAATTTGTGATATAATGAATGCTTTTTTGTCAAAATGTAGGATAATTATGGTTGTTGAGATAAGAAAGTCAGGGACCCAAGACAGCCCAGTAAGCCAGGCTCTGCAGGTGTGTGTGTGTGTGTGTGTGTGTGTGTGTGTGTGTCACAGAGAGAGAGAGAGAGCACAATGTGTGTTTCTTTTTGATAGGTCAAGTTAGGGCAAGAAAGCCATAGCTTTATATATTACAAGATGACCCCCATATTACTGAGGTCAGAATTTAATCAAGAGATAATGCAGGAATTATCATTTAAATATTCAGGATACTTTTGTAACAATTTTATAAAATCTAGATGAAGGACTTTTTATAAAAAAATTTCAGCAGTATAAATAGAACCATTTCCGTCTTCAAAAAATACTGAGCATTCTCCTCATTCTCTCTTTACTCATGCTCAACAAACTGTTTGCCTTTCTTAAACTAAAATAAGAAAAATTCTCATAGTCCTCACAAGGACTGTTCCCTCAGCATGAACACATTTCCACAGGTACTCTCTTGACACTGGGTCTCTTATACGTGAGTTTCTTCATACTGGTATGTAACCAGATCTTTCCTAAACATACATTAAAAATAATACCATATCTTCATACATTAGGTATAGCAATGTTCATTTTTTCCTATCACTTGTCAAATGCTAACATACCTTATAACTTGTTGCTGATATTCTTTCAACATCAATGGAAATAGGAGCCATATATTTTTCAAATATATTAAAGAATTTAGCATGTGAAATAAAGTCAAATGGAAGAAACAGACATTGGATAGTTGCTAATTGGATATTAACTAAGATTCCATAAATTAGTTTAATCCATATATTAACTATTCTAACTAATTTCCTGAAAATATAAATTCTAGCATTTCCATTATGAAGTGGTATCTGTTTCTAGGATCATTAGTCACTCATATTTTCTTTTTTTCTTTGAAGAAACCTGCACCACATGGATTCAGGAAATGATACAGAATTTTCAGAGTTTCTTCTTATGGGGTACACTGATGAACCAAAAATGTAGTCCCTAGTGTTTGGCATTTCCCTCTCCATGTATATAATCACTGCCTTGGGAAACCTGCTCATCATCCTGGCAGTCATCTCTGACTCCCATCTCCAAACATCCATATTCTTCTTTCTCTCCAACCTGTCCTTTGTAGACATCTGTTTCACCTCCACCACCGTCCCTAAAATGCTGCATAACATCTGGATACAGAGTAAAGTCATCACATATACGGATGCATCACACAGATGTACTTTTTTATGCTCTTTATGGGAATGGATGACTTTCTCCTGACGGTGATGACCTACGACCACTTTGTGGCTATCTGTTACCCACTGCACTACACAGTCATCATGAACCCCAGCTCTGTGGACTTCTGGTTCAGGGTTCCTGGGTCATGAGTGTTTTTGATTCCTTGTTACACAGCTTGATGGTGTTGAGGTTGTCCTTCTGCACAAACAAACAAATCCCTCAGTTTTTTTTGTGAACTCAATCAGGTGGTGCATCTCTCCTGTTCAGACACTTTTCTCAATGACTTGGTGATATATTTTGCTGCTGTTTTTCTAGCTGGTGTTCCCCAGTTTGTATACTTTACTCATAATCTAAGATAGTTTCTTCTGTATGTGGAATCTCATCTGCTCATGGGAAATATAAAGCATTTTCCAAGTGTGAATCTGACCTCTCAGTGGTTTCCCTCTTCTATTGCATAGGACTAGGAGTGTACCTTATCTCTACTGGCTCCCACAGCTACCACTCAAGTGCAACAGCCTCAGTGATGTACACAGTAGTCACACCTATGCTGAACCACTTCATCTACGGTCTCAGGAACAAAGCCATAAAGAGGGCTCTGAAAAGACTTTTTGGAAAAGAAGTCATTAAAGTGCCAATTGCCCTAGTGCTGATCAAATGTCAGTGAGAACAGGACTAAAGTCTGAGCTAAATGTTTCATTCTCTGATTCAACTATGAAGACATAAGACTTCTAGTTATTTTCTATATTTCTATTTATTTGATTTATATGTCTGTACAATTTATGTAATTCCCAACATTTAGTTTAGTCATAACTGATTTAGAGTTTTTTTCCCTTCATCATTTTCCTTCTCAGATAATGTTATCTACACTATGTGAGAAAGTCTACATGCCTTTGTCTTGTATTGTCTTATGCCTTGATCTTTGCTGAATATAATTCCATGTAAATATTGTTGAATTCATGTTCAAATAATTTTGTTTGCTTTCAATATTTCATAGAATGCATATGGGTTATGAAACCACTTTAAATGACCTGGTTTCAATTACTCTGCCATGATTTTTATTGAGAAGAGTCTGAGTTTCCTAAATCTGATTCTATGCAAGTGTATGTATAATCAGATATATCTGTGAATAAACAAAGGTAAGCACAAAAGTGTAATACGTATATTATAATGTTGAAGCCACAATACACTGAAATAGATGTGCATATGACATGAATGCTCTAGAAATATTATGAGTAAATTTACACTGTAAATGTTTGGTGTTGTCATGATGTAAGTAGAACTTGATAAAACATGATTTGGGGACAATAGTGAATGTTACAATAAGACTTGAACCAGGACTAGAGTATGCCATTGAACTTTTCAAAAAGAAAACAAAAATCAGATCTAATGCTAAAGCCCAGAATAACAAAAAAGATATTACATTGAAAAGATGAGACAGTCTTCCTTCATATACTAGAGGATCTCATAAGAAAACAAATATGGAACAGTCAAAGAAAGTCAAATCTTCTACTACTTTATATAAAAATGCTGAATGTTTGTGGCATCAATATTCTTTCACGAGTTGTTTATTTCTTTTGCCCATTTTTTCTTGACAATTCAACCAGTAAGCTGTTTGCACAGAAAAGTAACACTACTCATGTCCTGAGAAATTATTTTACCTATATCATACTTGATGGTTAGCAAGGAAGTATAATAAGAGCTGAATGCTCTAAAAGCAAAGATTCTTTAATTTTTTCTCAGCTCAGAATCTTCAAAGGAGCCCCTGACCTACACAATCTTTTTCATCCTCTTCCCAACATATTTCTTTCTTTCCTTATCCTCTCTCTCTCTCTCTCTCTCTCTCTCTCTCTCTCTCTCTCCCTCCCTCTCTGTTTGTCTTTTCACTGAGCAACATTCAATTTTATCTTAAAGACAGGACACATAAAAAAGCAACCAGTGTTGATTCCCAAGTATATGAAGTCTTGGGAAGCTTGTAAGTGGAAATTGTGGAGCTGTTTGTACATTTCTTAGAGAAAAGAATTTCTGATGTGACCAGTATAAATTGTATAAACTTCTATCCTTATCATTATGTTTGGTAATAAGAAAGTCAGGCATACAATACAGGAAATAAGACTCCGCAGTGAGTGTTGGGAGTGCACATGTTCACATATGTGTGTTTCTTGTTGATATGACAACCATGGGGCTGGAATATCATAGCTCTTCCACATACTACTTATATCTTCACCTTATCTCTGATTGATTTATTTCCCTCAACAAACTAGTTTCTTTGTCTTAAACTACAGCAAGTACCTTTCTCAGGGACTTTACACTGATTATTCTTTGCAGAAACACAATCCCCAGATATACTAATGACACAGGGTCTCTTACTTGTGTATCCCCAAACAATGTGATGTAACCAGGTCATTCCTACATATGCATAAAAAAGTATACCATATCATCATACATTCCAAATCCCCCCATTGATTTTTTCTTATCACCTGTTAAAATCTGACAATGCCCTATAATTTATCCCTGATATTCTATCAACATCATTGGAAACAGGAATTTTATGTTTTGCAAATGCATGAAGGAGTTTCACAATAAACACGTGAAATATATAACATCAAAGGGAGATATTAGAAAGGGAATTAGGTATTATATAATATTCCATAAATGAACTAAATCGATACATCAGATATTCTAAATTTGTTTTCAGAAATTTATACCCTTTCCACTATGAAACGATATATCTTTCCAGAACGATTAGTTACTATCTTCTTTTTATTTCTTTGTAGTCAGCTCCAACACATGGAGCTAGGCAATGATACAGAACTCTGAATCAGAAATGCAACCTCTTATATGTGGGATTTTCTTCTCCCTGTATATAATCACTGTCCTGGTAAATCTATTCATAATCCTGTTCATCATCTCCAGCCCACATCTCCACAAACCCATGTACTTCTTCCTCTGCAATCTGTCGTTTGTAGATTTCTGTTTCACCTCCTCCACCATCCCTAAGATGCTGCAGAACATCTAGATACAGAGCGAAGTCATCACCTATGCAGGATGCATCATATAGATGTACATTTATGCTCTTTGGTGGGTTGGATGAATTTCTCCTGACCATGATGGCCAATGACTGCTTTATGGCCATCTGTCACCCAGTGCATTACACAGTTATCATGAACCCCTGGCTCTGTGGACTGTTGGTTCTGAGGTACTGGGTCATGTGTACTTTGCTTTCCTTATTAGAAACCTTGATGGTGTTGAGGTTGTCTTTCTGTGCAGACGTACAAATACCTTACTATTTCTGTGAACTCAATCAGGTAATCTGTCTCGCCTATTCTGACACTTTTCTCAATGACTTGGTGACATATTTTTGCTGTTTTTCTAGGTGGTCTCCTTGCTGGTATCCTTTTCTCATACCCTAAGATAGCTTCTTTTATACGTGGTGTTTTATCTGCTCTGGGTAAGTATAAATAATTTTCTACCTGTGCATCTGACTTCTCAGCTGTCTCATTATTTTATTGAACGAACTTAGGGGTGAATTTTATCTTTGCTGATTCCCAAAAACTCACATTCAAATGCAACAGCCTCATTGATATATACAGTGGTCACACTCATGCTGAACCCCTTCATCTGTAGTCTCAGGAACAAAGACATAAAATGGGGCTCCAAAAAGACTCCTTGGGAAAGATGTCATTAAAGTGCTAATTTCCCTAATGCTGAGCAAATGCCAGAGAACAGAACTAAAGTCTGAGTTGAATGCTGCAATCTCTGAATCAACTATGAGAGCATTCACCTACTATTTATTTTCTATTTATTATATTTATTTTATTTCTATATATCTGCACAATTATATAATTAATTGTATTATGTTCTGTATTAACTGTTACTCAAGACTTTCCCTGCTTGTAATTTCAACTCAGTCAATGCTACCCCCTAACTAGGATCTGAAATATTTGAACATTCTTATTTATATCAAGGGAGTACATAGATCTCCATGGATTAAGTTCTTCTCAAATGAAGTCATTAGTTTGCATTTTTCTTTCTTCTTGACTAAAATGCAGTCATGACTTGAACTTCTCCAATGTAATAACTAATCTTAACACCATGACCATGTTTATAGTTCATCATCATGTCCATGGGAATCCATATATTGCTTCACTGATATTAATCTTACACTATATTTTAGGGAAATTTCATCTCCATAAAATTTTAATGCCATGGGAATCAAAAAAAGAAAAAAAACATGAAATGTTTATCTAAAATAAAATAAATTTAAAATATAGAGACTCGTTTCTTGAAATGTTTTTAAAAAGGGCTACATGATAAGAAAAGTTGAAAACAGCCATTAATTCCTCATAAGCAAGGGTTTCTTTTTGAAATAAGCAAAGCAAAAGCAAAAACAGAAATCATACTTTTCAAATGAGGAATTTGCATCATTTAATCTTTATATTTGAGATATAGAAATATCTTAAATATCCAAATACAAAAGTAGGAAAATTGTGGGCATATTAATCAGGAAAATGGCAACATATATACTTAACATAGAATATATACAGTATTCTTGTAAAAAATGCGGTCATATTCATTTATCATAGACATAACCAGTACATGCCAACTTCTTCAAATCAAAACTTAAATGATAGTTAAGTCATGTATGTAAAAATGATGAATACATATAGTCACATCATGAATACCACACAGCTACAAAAATATTTGATCTACAATTACATCCAATAATGCTGAAGACCATGTGAAAAAAGAAACATTAACTGATATACACTATGTGATGCTTTTAACATACAGAAAGTGCCACTGTACAGTACTATGGTCAAAATAGTGGTTGTCTGGGTGGTGGGAGACAGCACTGGTTACAGAATTTCTAGGGATCTGGTTATACAGGGTTCAGTACTTTGAGAGAAAATTCATCAGGCAAATATCTCTTGTTGACAGGGCAATTTGTAGGGGCAGGCAAACTTTAGCTCATTTATTCCAAGGTGACTCTCATAGCACTGTAGTCAGATTCAAATGACAGAAGATACTGGACTCAAACATACAGGATAGATTTTTAACAATTTTATAAATTTCTGGATGAGGAAATATTTTGTATCACAAAATTCAACAGTAGGAAGAGGATCGTTTCATTATTCAACAATTTCTGACTCATTCTCCTCATTCTATGTATCATTCTCAGCAAACTGATTTCCTTTTCTTAAACTGAAACAAGCATATTTTTATAGTCTTCACACTGACTATTTCCTCTTCTGGAGCACAATCTCCAGACAATTCATTACATTGAATTTCTTAATAGTGGTTTTTCTTCAAAAAAGCTGACGTAACCAGATCTCGACTAAATATGCATGAAAAGTTATATCCACACATTCCATATGCCTTTTTAATTTTATTTGATCCAAAATATGCCATATAATTTTAGCTTGTATTCTTTCAAAATCATTGCCTAAAACATACTTTCATAGGATATATGAGGTGGATACATTATAGTGATCATTGTTGAACAAAAGTCATTATATTTAGAAAAATCAAGCATAAATTTATCAAAACCTCAATAGTGAGTGAAAATCTCTACTCTTTCACTGAAAATTACAGATAAGGCAAATATCGGGTACAGAAAATGTAGAGGACCAATGTCAGACTCTACATGAGGAACACATGCTTGGTGACCACAAAGTAACCCACACACCTGCACCTTCAGCATCAACGGTTCAGAGGTGGTGGGGGCAGGGCAGTAGAGGTAGAAATGCAGGTCCTGGCTCACTGGTAACATATTGATACACAATTGGATTTGCAGCCTAAAATGAAATTTTAGGGGACATTTGGGTCATTTTGCAGCAAAATGAATTTGGTTAAAAGCTGATGAGAAAAGCTTTTTCTCACCTTACACTGTTCACAAGAAGTGCACCCCCCCAATTTTTGTGATTAGAACAAAGTTGTGCCCCGTCTAAAGAGATGCAAATAATTTCTTATGATTTTAGGGGATGTATGCCCCATCAGAAGTCAATAACTTCGGGGTAAAGAGACCTAATTAAGTCAGAACCCTCAATCTCTGACTTTGTAGATAGCGTTAATGTGGTTCAAATAAATCTGGTGAGAATTTAATTCTCTAGAAGACAGGAGATTTCAAAGAAAAGGAATCATCAAATGTCAAGTGGCACAGGAGTTGAAGAGCAGTGATTCTATTGCTGTCTCTCTCTTCTCCTTTGGAAAGAGCACAGGCAGTCTCCATAACCTTTCGTAGCATAAATTGAGACAGAACAGGGAGACACTAGCCTGAGTCAAACTGAGAAGGGCAAAGGTTTATTTGATTGCTATGATGAGCTCTTTACTAGAAAAGGTAAGGAGGGAGAAAACTGAAGATAGAAATAAAAGGTGCATATAGATGCTGTGCACCCAACAATACACACCGGGGGCATTGGAACCCTGGCAATTGGGGTCCAGTGGCTAAGGTCCTGGAAGAGCAGCCCATGGAAAGGTTCCTGATGCTTTGGTGAATACAAGGGAAATAAGTGCAGACAGCAGGCAGAAGTCACACAGCCCGTCAGCACAGCTCTAGTAGCAAAACAAGCCTAACTTACGCTAATCAAGCTGCAAAACCACAAGCTCCCAGATGAGCACTGCACCCCCACCACAGGACCAACCCCACCCAGCAGCTATCATCACTCCTGACATAGCAAAACACATTACAGAAACATATAAGGGTCAAAAATATGAAAGAAATGAAAAGTAGAGCATCCCTAGCATAAATTTTAAATATTAGCAATAGAGCAATAAGATCCCAAATCATGGGGGGGGGGAAAGAAACACACAACACACCCTGAAACCTCAGAAAATTAAATCACAACAAAAATGGCAGCAGGAATGATCTTTGAAGACAAAAATGGATAGTTTTATTGAGCAGATAATAAATTCAAGTCTGAGATCATAAAGAAATTCAGAATATTAAAAGAAAATTCAGATAAACAAAACAAAGAACTCAAACAAAAATTAAGCACCAAAAGGCTGAGATTGAAGCTCTATAGAAAAAACTGCTAAGAACACAGGATTTAAAGCAGATAATCAGTGAATTAGCAATAATATAGAAAACTATGGAACTAACATAACCCAAGTGGAGAAAAGGATTAGTGATATACAAGATAGTAATACAGAAAGGAGCCAAGAAGTAAAAGAAAAATAAATTAAATGCAAAATAATGAAGAAACACTCAGATAACTGTCTGATGTCACAGGAAAGGTAACATTAGAATACTGGGTATCCCCAGGGTGAAGAAAAAAAAAGAAAGACACAGAGCATATTCAAAAAATAATGACTGAGAACTATCCATACCTACAGCAAGCCAGTGATACAAACAGAACACCCAATTCTGCAAATCCTTAAAAAAAAACACGAAGTCCATTCATTGTGAATTCATCAAAAATCCAAGAAACAGAAAGATTTCTAAAGGTAGCATGGGAAAAGAATCCAAAAACATATAAAGGCTCTCCTTTCAGAATGACCTCAAACTTCTCAAAAGAAACTCTACAAGCTAGAAGAAAATGGAATAATTTCTTCAAAATACTTCAGGATGAAAATAAAGCCAGCCAAGAATGTTATATCCTGCAAAAATTCCTCAAATTTATGTGGGAAATTAAGGCTTCTCCCACCAAACAAATGCTAAGAGCTTATCACCATGAGACCTCCTCTACAAGAAATGATAAAAAGTCTCTGCTAGTTAAACTAAAGAGAAAAGACTTCACAAAAATATAACAAAGATAACAACCTGAGCCGAAACCAAAAATCAAAATGCAATAACATGTTCTCAAATGGCAATAAATACTGTAAATACAAATGGATTGAACTCACCATCAAAAAGCAAAGAGTTGCTAAATGGGTTAAGAGACATGAATCAAGTATGTGTTGTCTACAAGAAACTCACCTTAGGTTGAGAGACAAGCAAAGGCTTAAACTGGATGTATGTAAAGTGGTACTCCAAGATAATGCTGAATCCAAAAGAGAAGGAAGGGCTGTAATATCAGAAAAAGAAAATTTAAAATGATAAAGATGGACATTATATAATGATAATGGCATATAATTAGATGATTATATAATTATATAAAGACTGTCATTATAAAGGTATGTAATAATAAATGATAATCCTTGCTTTACATCAAAAAGTCTTAGCACTTATTAACATTTATGCACCCAAAAAGAGTACACCAAAGATATCAAGCAAAAATTAGCAGATCTAAATCAGGATATTGACAGCAACTGGATAAAATTAGGGAACTTCAATACTCCTCTTTCAGTAAAAGACGGATCATCCAGACAAAGAATCAATGAAGAAATAATATCTTTAAATGACAAAATAGAACTGGACCTAATACATACATAGAGAGTACTTCACCCAAAAACTGTAGACTACACATTCTTCTCAAGTTCCCATTAGACATTCTTAAGGTTAGACCATATGTTGGAACACAAGACAAGTCTGAATAAATTTTCAAAAATCTAAATCATATCGAGCATCTTCCCATATCACAATGTCGTCAAATTAGAGATCAAACAGAAGGAGAAAGAGAAAAATTGCAAAAATGTGGAGAATAAACATGTTTTTGAGCAAGCAATGGGAAAAAGACGAAATTAAGGAAGAAATTAAAAATATCTGGAATCAAATTAAAATGAGGACACAATGTTACAGAATCTGTGGGATACAGAAAAAGCAGTAAGAAGAGGGAAATTTATAGCGATACAAGCCTACCTCAGCTAACAAAAAAATCAGAAAAAGTTAAGCCATCACATAAAGGAACCAGAAGCAGCAGAAAAACAGAAGCTGAAATCCAACAGGAGGAAATAATAAAGATTAGATCAGAAATCAATGAAATACAAATCAGAAAGACTATTCAAAATTCAATTAATCCAAAAGTTGATTTTTCAAAAGAATAAAAATAATAGACTAGTCACCAGACTCACAAAACAGTGGAGAGAGAAAACACAAATAAATAGAATCAGAATTGAAAAGGAATAATCATGACAGTACAATAGAAATGCAGAGGACTGTAAAAGAATAATATGTACAACTATATGGCAACGAACAGAATAACCTAGAAGAAATGGACACATTTGTGGAAAGATACAGTATAAGTAAACCAAGAAGTACTAGAAGCCATAAACAGATCAATCACAAGCAGGGTAATTGAAACAGTGATCGAAAATCTTCGCCAAAGTAAAAGCCTTGGAAAAGATGGTTTCATCAGCAAATTCTACAAAACAATCAAAGAATAATTAGTTGCAATCCTTCTCAAACTGTTCCAAAAATACAAGATGGAAAACTTCCAAACATTTTTATGACACCAGTATTACTCTGATTCCAAAACCAGAGAAAGACAGCACTGAGAAAGAATATTACAAACTGATAGCCTTAATGAATATTGATGCCCAAATACTCAACAAAATGCTAGCAAATGAAATCCAACGACATATAAAATGAATCACACACCATGATCAAGTGGAGTTAATTCCAGGGATGCAGGGATGGTTCAACATGCACAAATCAATAATTGTGATACACTGTATCAATAAAATGACAAAAACCACATCATCACCTCAAAATGCAGAAAAAGCATTTGACAAGATTCAACACCCTTTTAAGCTAAAAATACTCCACAAAGAGGTGTAGAAGGAATGTACTTCAACATAATTAAGACTATATATGACAATCCCACAGAAAACACTGTATTCAACAGGGAAAAATTCTAAGATCAGGGTCAAGAAAAGGACGTCCACTCTCACTATTGCTATATATAGGGCTAGATATCCTGGCCAATGCAATTAGACAAGAAAAAGATATAAAAGGCATCTGAATAGTAAGAGAATAAGTGAAACTCTCACTTTTTGCAGATTACTTGATGATATACATAGAGAACCCCAAAGACTCAAGTAAAAAGCTACTAGAAATAATAAACAAACATAGTAAAGAGGCAGGTTACAAAATTAATATTAATCTGTTGTATTTTTCTGTATGCCAAAAACTAAAATACAGAAATAGACTGAAGAAACCATATCATTTACAATTGCACCCAAAAAATGAAATAGCTTGGAATACACCCAACCAAAGAGGTGAAGGACATATACTATAGGAACTATAGTACATTGCTGAAAGAAACAGAAGATGCCACAAAGAAATGGAAATATATTCCATGCTCATGGTTTGAAAGAATCACCATAATCACAATGGCCATACTGCCCAAGGAAATATACAGATTCAATGGTCTGCATTATAATTCCAAAGACTTCCTTCGCAGACATAGGAAACAAAATATTGAAATTTATTTGGAACACCAAACACCCAGGATAGTGAAAACAGTCCTCCAGAAAAAAAACACATTGAGGAGTCCTGTTCCCTGACTTCAACTCTACTTTAAAGCAATAATAATTAAAACAGCACGGTACTGTTATAAAAATAGAAAGACAGATCAATGGAACAGAATTGACAGTCCATAAATAAATCCACATATATGTGGACACCCAATTTTTGACAAAGGATCCAAAAACTTACAATGGGGCAAGGTGAGCCTCTTTAATAAAAGGTGTTGGGAGAACTGGATAGTCACATGCAAAAGGTTGATACTAGATCACCACCTAACACCATACACAAAAATTAACTCAAAATGGGTTAAAGACCTAGACATAAGACAAAAAAAACATCAAACACATAGAAGAGAATAGATGCAAAATATTATTGGACAAATACTTATGAGAGACCTTCAGCAATTCAACCCTGATAGCAAGGCAAATAATATTTTAAAAAAAAACCAGTGGGATTACATAAAGCTAAAATGCTTCTATTCAGCAAAATAATCTCGCCTAAAAACAAAGTCATCCAACTGAATGGGAAAAGTTATTTGCATCTCACCTCAGATAAGGGGTTAATCTCTAAGATATATAAAGAACTAATAAAATTGGACAACAAAAATATAAGCAATTAAGCAATCCAATCAAAAAATGGGTTGATGACCTTAGTAGACAACTCTCCAAGGAAGACATACAAATGGAGAGCAGGTTCATGAAAAGATGCTCTATTTCTCTTGTCATAAGAGAAATGCAAATCAAAAGAAAAGTGAGATATCACCACATGCCCATAAGAATTGCTATTACCAAAAAAAAAAAGGAAATAATAGCTGCTGGAGAGAATGTGGAGAAGAAAGAACTCCAATTCACTGTTGGTGGGAATGTGATGTGGTGCAGCCATTCTAGAAAGCAGTATGGAATGTCCTCAAAGAAGTGAGAATAGAAATTCCATATGATCCTGTTATTCCCCTACTGGGCATTTACCCTAAAGAAAACAATCTCTTATCTGAAGAGATATATTCACCCCCAATTTCATTACAGCCAATACACATAGCTACGAGCTGGAAACTACATAAATGTCCATCAACAGAGGAGTGGATAAAGAAGATATGGTACATATATACACAATGGAATATTTGGCAACCATCAAAAGGGATAGATCCCTCCTTTTGCAACAACATGGAAGGAGTTCAAGAGAATTATGCTTAGCGAGATAAACCAAGAAGACAGACATCATATGACAGCACTCATATAATATGTAGAAAGAAAACAAATGAATGTCATTAAGCAACACTAAAAATAGGTAGTTGAGAGAGGAAGAGAGCTAGAGGAGAGAGAGAGAGAGAGAGAGAGACAGAGAGAGACAGAGAGACAGAGACAGAGAGAGAACTACTCCAAACAACTATGGACTGAGCGATGAGAGACAAAAGGCAAAATAGGGGTAGCAAACTGATGGGGGAGGGAGTGGGAAATGGGATGAAGGGCATTAACTTTAATGGAAGGATAAAAAGGGGGAGAATATTCATAAACCTACTACACAATCTGTAAATGCAAAAATAATGGTATTCATTATCAAAACAAGTCATTGTCAAAATGCCGTATATTTTCAATAATAATCAATAATCTCAACTTATAATTGACAGCATTATCTCCTAGGAACAGAAAGACAAGGAAAAATTCCTTTCTGTCCAGACCAGTGTCCACAGGGAAATCAATTAGTTAAGGGTAACAGTCCCTGGAGGGAGGGAAAGATGCATGCTAATGAGGAGACAAAGGAGTGTAAACTCTCCTCTCTGCCTATCCTCAGCTGCACAGTCCGGTCATGGAAAGAACACCAATGTTTCTTTTGGAACCCCAATTCTGCCTCAGGGGTGTTAATATTTTCCTCTTTTCTGTTGCTTTGCCTGGGTTCAGAGCTTCATTCTCCATCATCAACTACCCGGAGGATTTTGGACGCTGATGTTCAGTTTTCTCTCAGAGTCCCCACCCAGATTAGTGTAAGCCCAGGAAATACAAGAAATGCTACAGGAGTTGGTCAAAGGGAATGGAGTCAAGAATACTGAACTGAGTTTGCTAACCTAATATAAACTAGAAAGAGCCATGTCACTGAAGGTGTTTGCTTGATAGCTTATAAAATAGCTTAATACACATAAAGAGAAGTAAATATCAAACTTGGCGATGCAAGGTTCATGGATGACAATTAAGTTGAAGTCATGGGAGCCCAGGTAGGAGGGAGATTGGAAGGTCTATATTTTTGTAGAAAAAAATTGACTTTCAGTAGAAAAAGCTTTGCAAGTAATTGGGTAGAGAAATATTAATTTTTTAATTGAGTAGAGAGGTAGTAATCAATGGAGTTCTTTTTAAGATTGAGTAAATATTGAATATATATTCTAACTGAGGATAAATAATTAACCAATCATGATTGGCAACATTATTTTGCACCAGAAATACCTGTGATACACTTTGTACATGTCGCCTCTCTCTTGATATTCAAGTTAAAAGGTATTTTATTTAGGAAAGGAAAAAGAGCATGTTCATGAACTTACTTTGCCTTGATTACATATGTATGGATTAGTAAGTCAGTTAATGGCTATATTGAAAATATTCTTTGCTTCTGTATACTGAGTTTTTCACGCTACTTGTTTTATTGTATTCATTCAACAAAGAACTGAAATTTTATGTGAGTATGAATATTTGTTCATAATGTATAATTTATAAACAGTGTGTGCTAAAATGCACAAATAATAATATATACTACGCTAAAACAATTGTTTTTGATTGCTGGTAGCTGAACTACAAAAGCTCTCACTTAACTGAAAATATATTTTTTCACATACTTGTTATAAATCATACATTACATACATTTCCAACTTCTGTCCATATCTCTGTTACTCCTGCTCCTTTTGTTCTGCTTTGTGGTTGCCAGACAGATCATCAACTGAAGACATAATTTTGAATGTATTCTTCATTAAGTTAGACTCACAGTTACCTTTTCATTTATGCACATATTTTGAATCCATATTCCATGTATTAAAATAATAATTTAGGGTGTAGCCTGTTGGCCTAGCAGTTTAGTGGACTAGGCGAGTCCACATACATCCCAATGTTTCTAGTTCAAGACCCAGGGCCAGGGAGACAACCAAGATGAACAACTAAATAAAATAAAATGCTTTTTTCACAATACATTTTCTTGCTGTCTGCCTAATGCCTTCATTCCTGCCTGTACCTTTCCTTTTAAAAATTATTATAACATGGATACTGCATCTTCCTCACATTTAAAAGATTTTCTAATTTATTCTACTATGTCCAAGTCTTTGCTAGTGATATATTTAATTTATAACAAAATATCAGTCATTAAATTATAGCTATTAGATATTTTTCTTTCACTGTGCTTGTTTTGGATTACAGTCATTTTGTTATAATTCATTTCAAACTCTCAGTTAAATGTTCTCTTCTATGTGACACATACAAACATCCTCATACTTTACACAAGGTTTTCTCCATTGTTTTGTTGTCTTTTGTTGACATTGCTGTGTTAAGATATTGAAATGCAGATCATGTGTGACTTCATATCACACCCACCACCAGACTGCTAGTGCTCTCAAACTTTAAATTCAATGTTTAAAAGGACATATATGAGCATATAGGGTGCCATATAATTCAGGCACTAATCATTTTATCCAATAGTTTTCAATCCTTGTTTATTAAAAATTACCTTACAGACATCTCTCTAATCACCAAGCAAAAACATGGGTTCGAAGGTCAGTACTGCATATAGTCCATGGTGTGGTTGTCCTTTTACAACGTGGATGGTATTTCATTTTTTTTCTCCGTATTATTAGAATATCCACATTTCAAGTTATTGGAACATACTTAAGAGTGAATTACCAACAAAGGAGTTGTGTCTCCAGGGTATTTAGAGCAATATTCTGACACACTTCAGGTAACCACACAAGGGAGGCTGGATGGACCCCAGGATGCTCTAAACATCCTATATGAAGGGACAGATCCACCTCTGAGAATGGAGATCAATAGTGCTGATACCACAATCCAGAATTATAGAATACACACATACACACACATATATATATATATATATATATAGTGAGAGAGAGAGAGATGTAGATATAGATACAATACATATCTGTCTTCAGGTTGTGTCCACAAAGTTTTAAGAGCTCACTGTTCTAAGTTCAGGGAGCCTTTTATCCTCTTTAAAATTCCAGATTCATCAACCCTACCATCTACCTTTCTCCACAGTCTGGAGTAAGAAAATTCTTCTTATTTTTTTAAATTAATGCTCAGTTTGAAAAAGAATTCTATGTGATTCTCAGGCTCATTTCCTATTAATGTTACAAGTTCATGTATTATATGCCTATTTTCTATAATTGGCAGCATTTCAAGTGATTTTTGCAGATTCTTGTTTCTCAGTTGAGTTTTGGTTGAATATTTTATTTGTGAATCGCTTTCAAGTTTATAGTGCTAAATATGTCTACCAACTTCCTTCTAATTTTCTTACCTTAATTAGGATGTTGATAATCATCTAAAGATTTCAGGTGTTTATTTTCACATGTTCACCGAAAATCTAATTTGACATGAGTTATCAGTCTATGAGTTTTAAAAGATATGCATAGATTGAGGTCCAAAGACAATATCTTAAAAATCATATAGCAATTTTAAATGAAATAACTTTAGATAATTGAATATTTTAAATAAACAGGCAAATAAAAATGTGTGAAATAGAGCCACTTCACTTCCTTAAGAGAACTATTAATATCAGCTTTTATAAAACATTTTCCAAATAGATTGATAGAAAACTTTCTCAGATGTTAAATATCCATAAATATTAAGATTTAATTGCTTATTTGTTCCCTAATTTTTTTACATTATCTACACTGTGTGAGAAAGTGCTATGTACATTTGTCTTGTATTGTCTTATTTCAAGGTCCTTGCTGATTCATAATCCGTGTTGATATTGTCCAAATCATCTTCGAATTTTCTGATTTACTTTTGATGCTCCATCGAATGTATGTTGGTGTATAGACTACTCTAAATGATTTTTTCTTGCTCTGTCATGATTTTGGGCGGGAGCTTATCATTTTCCTAAATCTTTATATCTACAATGCACGAATAAATCCATACCTTTGTTGAAAAAGAAATGTAAATTAGGATTTAATTGTTTATTCATTCCCAAAATATTTTTATAATATCTGCACTATGTGAGAAAGTTCCATGTTTGTTTGTCTTGTATTATCTTATGCCAAGGTCCTTGCTGATTCATAATTCTTTTGATATTGTTCATTTCATCTTCAAATTCTTTTGCTGCTGCTGTATAGACTACTCTAAATGATTTCGTTTACTCTCTCATGAATTTTATTCAGGAACTTCTCATTTTCCTAATTTTTTTCTCAGCAAGTGCACTTGTAATATCATACCTTTGTCAAAGAAAGGTGAGCAATGCAGGTGAAACCCTTACATGTTGAGGTCACAATTCACTGAAATTAATGTAGATATGACATTATGGACTCTAAACAAACTGAAGAAGCTTACTTAGTGTAAAAGCTTTGCATTTTCATGATGTGAGCATTATCATGATCTGGGGTGAAAACTGGGTGTGGGCATGAAATCAAACCAGGAATAGAGTGTGCCCACTAGACTGGTAAAAAGCACTACTAAATCAAGATGTCACTCTAAAGCCCAAAATAACAAAAAAGTGTCACATAAGAAAGATGAGACAGTCTTCTCTCCTCCAATATAGAAAGTCTACTGATTTATAAAAATTGTGCAATTTTTCACTTTATTTTCTCTTGTGATTTTTTTTTTGCCCATGGTTTTCTTAATAATTCAACCAGTCAGACTGTGCACTGAAAAATAACACTAGTTGTGTCCTGAGGCCAAAATTACTTTACTCCATTATCATGTTTGATAAACAGCAAGACCTTATAATTAGTCAAAATGTCTCTAAAAGCAGTGGTATTTTAACTTTTAAGTGCTTAGGGTCACTTAAGGAGCCCCAACTACTACATCCTTTTCACTCTCATCCTGGTTCTCTCCTCTCTCTCTCTCTCTCAAAATCCTTTTAATGTCCCTTAAAAGACAGGCAAAATAATAAAGTAATGATCAGTGTGGATCCTCATGTCTATGGGACCTTGGGAAGCTTCCAAACTGGAATTCCCAGTACCAGTTGCACTTCCTTAAAGAAAAGAATTTGTGAATTTTGTCAATGTGAATCATTGTTGTGTAAGTCAGGAACCCAAGACAGTGCGGAAGCCAGACTCTGCAGTGTGTGTGTGTGAGAGAGAGATATTGAGATCCACAGAGAATTTGTTTTTGATAGTGCAAGTCTTAGGCAGGGAAGCCATAGCTCATATCTTCCAGGTGACTTTCACATTGCTGACACCAGAATTTAATCAATAGACAGTACTGGAGTGATTATTTAACATTCAGGATACCTTTGTAACAATTTTATAAAACTCTGCTTGAAGGAACCTCATAAAACAAAATTTCAGCAGCATAAAAAAACCTATTACATTCTTCAACAAATTCTCACAATGCTCTCCTCATTTTCTTTGTCTTATTCTCAATCAACTGATTTCCATTCTTAAACTAAAATAATCACCTCTCTCAGACCCTTCACACTGGCTGTTCCCTTTGCAGGAACACATTTCCCCAGATATAGGTTTTATATAGGAAATTGTTTGCATGTGTGTTTCCTCAAACAACATGATGTATCCAGGTCTTTGCTAAACATGCGTTCAAAAGCACACAATATCTTCAATAATCCATATGCCTCCTTTCATTTTATTCTATCACCAAAGTTCTATGTGATATAATTTTTGTTTATATCTTTTCAACATCATTAGAAACAGGAGCCATATAGTTTTTAAATGCTCAAGGCATTTAACAGGTGAAATGCATAGCCTCAAAGGAAGAAACAGGGATTAAACAGTTTCCTAATTTGATGTTAAATAGGATTCTCTAAATGAACTGAATCCATTATTTAACCTTTCTAATTTACTTATTTCTTAAAAATAAAAATTAAAGCATTTCCACTAAAGAGTGATGTCTGTGTATAGGACAAAAAGTTGTGATTTCTTTTCTTCTTTTCCTGGCCGTATCACCACCCATGGAACCAGGCAATGTTACGAGAATTGCAGAATTTCTTCTTATGTGTCTCACAGATGAAACAGAAATATTATCCCTCATATTTGGGATTTTCCTCTACAAGTAAATAATAACCGTCTACAGAAACCTGCTCATCATCCTAGCAGTCATCTCTGACTCCCATCTCCACATGCCCATGTATGTCTTCCTCTCCAAACTGTCCTTTGTAGAAATCTGTATCACTTACACCACCATCCCTAGATACTGTAGAAAATCTGGAAAGAGAGTACAGTCATAACCCATGTAGAATGCATCATGCAGAGGCACTTTTTTATTCTCTTTGGAGGATTAGATGACATTCTCCTGATCCTGATGGTCTATGATCAACTCGTGGCCATCTGTCACCAATAACACTTCACAGTTATCATGAACCCCCAGCTTTATGGCCTGTTGGTTCTGGGGTCTTGGGTCATGAGTGTCCTGCATTCTTTGTTACGAAGCTTCATGGTGTTGTGCTTGTCTTTCTGCACAGATTTGCAAATCCCACACTTTTCTGTGAACTCAATCAGGTGGTCTATCTCAACTGTTCTGACACTATTCTTAATGGCTTGGTGATAGATTTTGTTGCTGTTTATCTAGGTTGTTGTCCTCTGGCTGGTATCCTTTTCTCATACTCTAAGATAATTTCTTCCATACATAAATCTCATCTGCTCAGGGGAAGTATAAAGCTTTTTTCACCTGTGCATCTCACCTCTCAGTTGTCTTCTTATTATGTAGGACAACCTTAGGAATTTATCTTAGCTCTGCTGGTTCCCACAGCTCACACTCAACTGAAACAGCCTCAGTGATGTACAAATTGGCCACACCCATGATGAACACCTTCATCTACAGTCTCAGGAACAAAGATGTAGAGGGGAGTCTGAAAAGACTCCTTGGGAAGGATGCCATTAAAGTGCCCATTGCTCTAATGCTGAACAAATACCAGTGAGAACAAGACTAAAGTCTGATCCAAATGTTTCACTGTTTAAATCAACTATGAGAACATTCATCTTCTATGTTTTCTGTAATTTATACTTATTTGATTTCTGTATCTCTGTACAATTATGCAATTTATACCATTAAGTTCTGTGATAACAATATTCAAGTGTTTTCCCATTTGTCACTTAAACTCAATGATATCCCCAAACATGGATCTGAAACATTTGGAGATTCCCCTTTATGTTAAGGAACTACAATATCTCCATAGATTAATTCCTTCTGAATAGAATTCATTGTTTTGGATTTTTTCATTCTTTTAGACTAACGTACAGTCATGACTTGCACTGCTCTAATGTAAAACTCCTCTTGACACAACAGTTCATCATGTTTATACACATCCATAAATACTTTAGATCACATTAAGCTTTCATCATGTTTTATGTCTGTTGTATCTCCATAATTTTCAATCTCGTAAGAATCAAAAGAGAAACAAGCACGATATAATTTTAGCTTAAAAAAGGATAAATATAATAGAGAAGGATTTTTGATTGTTTATCAAAGGAATGCATGATGAGAAAAGTTGAAAACAGTCATTTATTCCCCACAAGGAGGGGTTTGTTTTTGAAATAGCAAAATAGAAGCACAAACAGAAGTCACAGTTTTAAATGTGGAACATGTATCATTTAATCTTAATCTTTGTGGTATAGAAATATCATAAATAACCAAATACAGAAGTAGGAATTTGTGAGCATATTGATCAGAAATCATCGGCATATGCATTTGCACAGAATGCAAACAATATTCTTGTAAAAATTCAATCATATTCATTCACCATATACATAGCCAGTATACACCAACTTCTTCAAGTCAAACATTGAATGAATAGTTAGGCCTGGCATATAAAAATGATGTATACATAGACTGAGGTACAGGCACATATTGAATATTGTATAAAATACAAAAATATTTTATCTATAATCACATCCAATAATACTGAAGACCATGTGAAATAAGACTGCCATAACTGAGATATACTATGTGATGATTTTAACATCCAGAAAGTGTCACTGTACAGAGATACAGAGTTATGGTCAAATAGTGGCTGTCTGAGTGATTGGAGAAAACACTGGTGACAGAATGTCTAGGGAACGGGTTA
>RJWH01007720.1:0-37147 GCA_004363575.1 Solenodon paradoxus | reverse complement strand
CCCTGTTCCTCCCCCTCCTCTGCTTCTCCTCCCAGTAAACCATCTGCAGGGTCTCCATCTGAGTGTCTCCCATCATTCTGCTGCTCTGCACATCCCCCACATTCTAACTTATTTTCCCCAAAACAGAGTCAGCTCATTGAATGTAGGTAACTTTTTAAACCTCCTCCCTCTCACTCCCAAAGATCATTTCAAAGCAGTGCCTAAGAATAAGGAATCAGAAAAATTTCCATTGTATCAAGTAACTTTTTCTCTAAATATGCATGAGGGACTTTGACACTCGCAAATTAAAAATGCACTGTTAGTGAGATGTGTTCCACACAGGCCCGACGTGACCCAGCACACAATCTGTCTCTGCAGAGAGACAGTACCTCATTAAGCAGCTATTAGAGAGTCACTTAATGAAGCATCGTTCTGAAGAAAAACAAGGCTTGAGTGCACCCCAGTATGAAGTCGTTGCAAAGGAAGGCGGAAATTCTTCAGAATTACTGAGAAATGAATTTATTCATGAAAAGGTCGTGTCTACAGAGTGACAACATGATGATTATTGAAAGAAGAAATGGTAATCTCAAATCAAAGCTGCTCTACTTCGTTTATTTAATTTAATTTATTTTAATTAGCTAATTTATTTGCGCTTCCAGAGACCAGATTTCTCTTTTCCACAGACTGAAACATCTTCTTCTGGAATGAATCCCAAAGCAGGTCAAAAACATTCCTGAGACCAGCCACGCAGCCACTCACATCCTTGTGTGAGATTGGAAATTTGACCTGCAGAAAAAACCGTCTATTTTCCTCCCGGATTGCAGGGCAGAGGGGAAGCAGGTAGTGTTTCACTGAGATGAACGCCGACTTTCCCAGCTGCTTCTTCGCGGAGAAGCGTGTGCAGTTCCAGGTCTTTCTACGGCTCATGGAATCGATGGCCAGCCTCATCGATCTACACAAACGTACATGAATGTATCGGTATTTGCCAATATAACTTAGGAAAGACATCCTATTTTAAAAACTGGTAGGATGATCTGAATGTTTCAATTAACCTCTATAAATGAGAAATAGATTATTTTCAAAATACCACCCAGGAAGGAGGCTGAGAGCATCTTAAGTCCACGATCCTCCCGCAGGGGCCAGAGGGTCACTGAAAGGGGCTGGGGGCGTGTGGATCAGAGCGCTGGGCCGCGCCAGAGATTCCAGGCAGGGTTCCAGGAGTCGCTGTCCTCCTGGAGAACCGGGGACAACTTCAGAGTAGGGATGACAGTGTGTGGCCAGGAGGGTGCATGTGTGCAGGCCAGCGGCACAGGCGTGGACAGAGGCTTCTGCAGAGAATGCTTAGCTGTGTCTCTGAAGTGACTGAGCCGCTGAGTCCAGAGCTATGGTCCAGCATCTGGTTTCGTGGCCGTGTGTGTATGTGTGTGTGGTGGACAGTGAGAGAGCGAGTGACCGAGGTGGGGGCGGCAGTGAGACCAGAAGCAGGGCCAGTGCAGGTGACATTCACCCGGAGGACACATGTGGGCTGGCGTCCAGCCCCACTGAGCTTGCTTCCCGCCTCGTTGGTAGGAGGATGCGTTTTGCGTCTTCACATGGAGTCTCGTGGCCTGTGGGGCACATGGAAAGATATCCCTCCTCTCTCGTCATTCTGGAAATGCAAATCAGAGCCACGGTGAGCTGCTGCCTCACACCTGCGAGAGTGGCTGCAGGCTGGAGCTGGAAGCGACAGCTCTTGGCAGGAGCCGGAAAACGTCCATTAAGGCATCAAACCTAGGAAAACGGCATTTATGGGGAATAAGTGTACAAAACCGTCAGTACAGGTGCCAGGAGATGCCTGTCTGCAGGGACGCACTCAGGGACATCGGTGTCCGGCTGCTCTCGAAAGGCATGCAGCGTGGGGCTCTTACACCCACCCCACCAGAAGCACCTCACCGACAGCTGGAGTCAGGAGCAGGGGTGAATGGACACTCCTCACTGCCCTCCTGGGCCCCAGAATCCCAGCCCACTTCATGCTCAAGGTCAGCTCAAGGTCAAACTCGGCTCCTTTACCCATTGCTCTGAAACATCCAGACGGTCACTCTCCTGCCCGTCTCCTGCTCACTCCAGCGGGCTCCCCAGGGAGGAGCGCTTCTGTAACAGTGACGGCTCCTGCTGCGCCTCCCAGGCCGCCCCAGGTGCGTCTGGGGCTGACGCGCCCCCCCGGCTCCTCCCGACCATCAGGCTAAGCAAAGAGCCTTTCTTGCAGTGGACAGGCCTGGCTCTGGACAAAGTGTGTGTCCACACAGCCGCCTGCTCTGCAGGCAGAGCCAGGAGCGGACTGACCCAGAGGAGGGGGACCAGGGAACGCAGGGAACGTGATCCCCAGTTTCCAGGGAGGCAGAGATCTGATGGTCACAAGAGCCCAGGGCCTAGGCCTACCTGGTGAAGGGCAGCTCTGGCAGACATCAGGAGGACTGTGGATGTTATAGTGGTGGGTCTGGTCAGTGAGACCACACCAGTCCTAGCCAGGAGGTCTGGGATCCAGGCAGAGCTGAAGCTGCCCACGATGGGGAGCAGGTGCATGAAAGCACCCCCTTCTATAAAATCAAGACTCGGTCACAGAGCCGTAAGCAAGCCCCAACCAGACACAGTGAGGTCCAGCCATGCCAGACATCACATGGACTCAAATGACAGCGTACGATACACCTGTGCAGCTGGCACACCTGTGAATCACTGCCATCATGCTCTGCCAGAGCTGGGGCCACCAGACATCCCTGTTCAGCCTGGATTGTCCCTGTTCCCACCCGGTTTGAAACTCTGTCCCGGTTTCCATCACAGTGTGCGAAAAGTTAATTTAGGCCAGATGGCCAGGCGTGGGGCAGGTTTCCCCGGGGGGGGGGGGCCCTCCCTCATGTTTACAAGAACCCCTGAACCCTCTGCCATCTGATCCCACACCTGACCCCCACTGGTGGGACTCCATCTGGCCCAGGTTCAAGTCAGGAATCAAGGTGAGTCCATCTATAGCAGACATCTACAATGCCTACAAAAAAAGAGGGAAATGAAGGGTCCCTTGGATAAAGGTGGTGGTGACGGGCCCACTTTTTCCTTTGGTTTTTAAGTTTTGTATGACATTGTTGTGACGAGGTCCTTTGTACAATGAATACACATTTTTGCAAAGCATGCAGTGGGGCCCTGCACTCGCTGGCGGGAGAAGCCCAGGGTGGTGGAGCTGCTGGTGGGCCCGTCCCCAGCTCTCTGGCCACCGCGGGCCGGTGTCTGCACAGAGCAGGCACTCAGTGACACGTGTTACTTTTCTGGATGAGCGGAAGGGACTCACCTGTCTCCCTGTTCCTTACTGGGCTCAGTGAGCTTGCTGGACAGCAGTGGAGGCTCACTTAGGTCACCAAACACAAGATGGGCCCTGGAGGGCTCATTCCTGAGAGCACGACCAGTGCGGAGTCAGGGACCAGTCCGCTGGGACCAGCTCCTCTGTCCAGCACTCTCTGAAGAGTTGGGCTGAGAACCAGGGGCCGGCTGTCACCCGCTGCCAGCGGATGGCGCACCTGTGTCTTCCTGTCCCGATGCAGACACAGCCTGAGTGACTGGCTCCTGGGTGTGGCTGGTCACCCATCTCCCCGGGATCGGGCTGCTCCTGGACAGCAGCGTCCTTCTGTCCAGCACGCGCTGAGCAGGTAGAAGTGGGGATCGTGGTCAAGACATTTCCATCAGAAAGAGGTGTTGGTCACGCAGACACCAGGACAGGATGATTCAGGAAAAGATTCAGGAAAAGCTACGTGGCATTGAGGTGGTGGGTGGAACCTCGTAGGGGAACCCCGCCCCCCGTCATTGCCAGATGAGCCCGTATGAGACGTGTAAACAGCAACCAAGAGAGGCGGAGGACCCGTGAACTTCAGGAACGGCTGACCAGGGAGAAATGTCTACAGCAAAAGCGAGCAGACGTGCGCGGCCGTGCTTCCTCCTGGAGTTAAAAGTCGCCTCGCGTGACAGCTGGCGTTAAGTCACGGGAGCATCCAGCGTCTGAGCTCCTGTGTTATCAGGATCAGATGTTCCCAAACTTCCCTTCTGAGGTTGTGCTCCCCGTGAGAACCTGATAGTCACTGTAGAAATAAAGCTGTCCAAATAGACCTTATTTCTCTACATCTTATCTTTACTTACATGTCTTAAACACCTGTCGAGGGACCAGGCTCTGTGCTGGACCCCTGTAGGACTAAAAACATCAGCAAGATGACTCCTCCTCTGTAGGGTCCCACAGCCTGAGAGCAGCTGAGACAGGCGCCCAAAGAGCCAAAGTCCTGACAGAAAACTGGGGTTCAGAAATCAGCAGCAAACCCTACAGTGCAACCCAGGGCGGCTTCCCGGAGCAGGGGACATCTGCCTTAAACCCAAGAGGGATTTTCCACAGAAAATGGGAGGAGGGAATTCTGTTCCAAGATGGTGGCCCCCTCACATTTCCTCCAGCTTTTCCCACACTGCAGCCAGGGAGAAAGCCCAACAGCAGATCCACTCTTACCAGGCTCTGACTCGGAACCCTGCGGGGCCCCTGCTCTTAAGCCAAGTCCCAACTCTCTGAGGACTGGGCTGTGGGCCTTCCAAGGCCTGTCTCCTCTGTCTCTGCCTCCCTCTCTCCCTTTGCGTCTCTCTCACTCTCCCTCCTTCAACTCCCCTGCCCCCCCACCCCCCGCCCATGACCATCTATGACAGATGTCCCTGAGGGCACCCTCTGAAGGACAGGGGAGGTGAGCTTGCCTGGGACAAGTGTGGGACAAGGGACAGAGCAGGGACGGGGATGAGGGGAGGCAGGCTCAGGTAGAGCTGCACTCACTTGGCCGTAGGGAGGGGTGAGGAGAGAGACGTGGGGGCGCAGGACACAGGAGCACCCCATGTCCCGGAGGGAGGCACGTCCTGTGCCTGGAGCGATGGACCACAAAGAAACGCAGCGTTCCTTCTGTGCTGTGAGCGGTGACGGCAGCACAACGGGACACCACAGTGGTCACCACATCTGCGGGTGGATCCGGTGGAAGAAACATCCATGAGGGTTTGCTGGCCCCCACACGGGCAGCAGCCGGGGCAGACGGGCTCCTGCCAGGGCGTGAGAGCCCCCCCAGCAGTGACAGATGGCCCTGCAGGCTGCAGGCTGACTGCGGAGTCGGGCAGGTTCCAAGGCCACACGTTCAGGCTCGCTCTGCAGTGGGGACCACGGCAGGGGGGCCCACGGACCCTGCTCCCAGAGGAATCAGGGCCCCAGGCACAGGGAGCCTTCCCTGGACGCTCGGTGAAGGCCGGCAGGCGAGGGGCAGAGCGGGCGCTGGTGGCAGAGAGCGGCCAGGGGCCCAGCAGCAGGGGCCCAGCCGCATGCCGGAGGGGCAGCTCAGCGCCCGGCAGGAGGGGGGGCGCCGGACCCAGGCTGACGCGGCCTGGGAGTCAGGAAGGAGTCAGGTCATCAGACACAGGGTCCTCCTCCCCCGTGGGCCCTGTGGAGAGGCGACTGAGGCTGGGACCCGCTTCACAGGGCACCTCCCCAGCTCACAGGCCGAGCTGAGTCTCCAGAACCCTCCATGCCCGGGTACGGGAACGCAGCACCCAGCTGAGACGGGCCGTCGGGGACACTGCCGGGACCTTTGTTCCGTAAACCCGGAAAGAGTGTGCGTGTTCCCGCACGACTGCGGTGTGTCCGTGTCGCCTCCGGCATCTGTGCCAGGAATTAACAAGACCCCCTTCCATTTAACAGGAAGAAGACGAGGGCTGGAAAATGTCTCCAAGTGTTTTCCTTCGTATGATGGAGGAAGGAAATAACGTATACAAAGGTTGGTTTCAGGGGGAAGGCGTGGAAACGCGCCCCTCACGCCCGGGCCCGCACGGGGAGTCCGTGCCCCGTCGCGAGAGGCTGCAGGTGTGAACTTGTGAGCTCTTCTGTCTGTCGCTGTGCAAAACGCCTTCGGGTGGCTTTAAGGCAGGGAGCTGGTGAAAGGACAAGGCAGAGGCGGGACGAGACATTGTCTCCACCTCTCCTGTTTCAAACCCTAAGACTTCAGCTGAACCTTCTCTTGCTGGAAATGAAAGGGGGAAGAAATGCATCCTGGATGGCTTAAGAAAAGCGGTACGGGTGGCGTGTCTTAACCCTGACACGAGCCCTGGGACACTGAGACACAGTCGTTGTCTGCGCTCGGCGTCCCAGCACAGCCGTGATCCCGTTAGGGCTGCAGCTGCGTGGCTGGCTTTTGGCTTTTCCATTATCATCTGCGGGATGATTATGCACTTCCTCTGGCGCCCTCGGCCCTCAGGACAAATCCCAGCACAAGGTGGCCCTGGTCGTTGGTGCTATTTGGAAGTTCCTGGAAAATGTGCTAAGAACGAGAAGCAGAGTATTCGCGAACGCGGTCACATGCGCTTCCCCCGTAAGGCGGGTCTTACCCGGACCTGCGCTGGCCCGGCACCCGTGTTGTCATACTCTTCAGGCGTGCATTTGAAACGGACTCACGCTTTCCAGCCAGTAAACTGAGCTGCGTCCCGAGCAGCGCAGCCGCTGCCGGCAGACGTGCTCTGCTGGCGTGAGTGACGGCTGCGTGTGGACCGTCTCAGCTCCAGGGACGAAGGTCCCACCAGCGTGAGATGCTGGACCCCGCGGGGCTGCAGCTGCTGCACTTGGGGAGGAAGGAAATCAGAGGGGTGAGCTGGCCGTATCAGGGACGTGCAAGGCGTGTTTCCACGCCGCCTCCTTTAATCCTCCCCGCAGCCAGGAGACGTCGCCGAGCTGCCCGGCGGCGGTGCCGACAGAAGGCGCGCCCTCATTCAACTTTGGGGCTGCACCACCTCTTCGGGAGCAGCGGGGCAGCCACTACCGGAGACCCTCCCCTGCCCACGTGCCGCTGCAGCAAATGGGACTGCGCTGTGTGCCGGGTGCTGCCCCGAGCCCCTCGGAGGGCACAGGCGGTCAGCCGCACACGGGCGTCCCACAGTGCAGTCACCTGTGTAGTCAGCGCGCACACAGCCCGCGGGAGTGCGGCCGCGCAGGGTGGGGACAGCAGGTGGGTGGTGTGTCTGTGCAGCTGGCAGCGGCAGAGCCCGCTGGCCCGGCCAGGGTCCCAGGATGCTCGCCGGGCGCCTGCAGGGGCCCCGGGACTCGGGCGCCCGTCAAGTCAGTAACTGCCTCCTGTTAAGACAAGACATTATCTTGGTCTTTCCATCCAGCCTAACTTTCCACGCCTTCCAGACATCAGATCATTCACCAGGTGTGTCCTGGAGCCCTGTCGGTGGCCACGCTGGGCCCTCCCTCAGCTTCCTGCCCGCAAGTTCTTGTTTTCTTGCTGCGCTCTCACCCCAGGGCACTCCCGGATGGCGGAGACTGGGCGTCGGGGGTTTCAGGTGCTTGGACATCTAAAGACTGTCTTATGAGGCAGGTGAGAGTTTTCCTGGGGCTCTGGAAGACCTGGCTCCCGTCTTGTCTGCGTGGGGAAAATTAGGTGGGACGAGAGTTGAGAGAGCAACTCCTCTCCCACAAGGACGTCAGGAGCTCATGTCTAAAACTGACATATCAAAAGCAGGCAAAGGACTCAAGGAACCGAGGTGACACTTGTCACTCGCCGCAGGCAGCGCTGGCTGTCCCTCCAACAGTCCCAGCACACGCCCACCTCGGGCCTTCTGTTCCCCCCGTTTGGAATGCTTGTCCCGTCAGGCCCTCCCTGGGATCCCTGTGGGCTAACGTCTCCGCCCTCACCCAGAGCCCAGCCTGCTGTCCTCCCCTCCCTCTGACCGGACTCCATGCCTGTATGTCCACTGTCCCCTCCCCAAGTGGGGCCCCAGGGCCGCGCGGCAGAGCTTTCCAGAAATGGGCCAGCTGTGAGCGCAGTGCCTGGAGCGTAATCGGGCTCCATAAACTTATGGATTAAGTAAGTTATTAGCAAGTCAGTTCTATGCATAAATATGAACATCTTCATCATATTTTGATGCCGGAGTGACAGTCGGAATGAACCCTGCGGGCAGCATAGCTGGAAACAGACCGTGCGTCACCATCTTGCTAATCCTCTCTGGCTCTGCTTAAAGCCAAGTGCGTGGAGTCTTCTGATGAAAGCAAACCTCCGCTCGGGGGAAGCGAGTGCCCACAGAAGGGCAGGCTGCTGGCCCCGGGCAGACCTCAGAGCCCTCCCGGCCGTGCGGCACCTGCGCCCACCCCAGCGGGGAGTGCAGGCAGGGCCCCCGGGAGCAGGAGCCCCGTGTCAGCCCGGGTTGGTGTTGTGCCATTGACGTCCTCTGCCAGGTCCTGGGCAACTTGAAGAAATGGAACGTCTCGTCTGGGAATTCTTTTCTAGAAAATCAAAGGTTTTCTTCCTTTTCAGATCAACATTAGCATTTTAACCCCTGAGACTATGCACCCCCTCCCCCGAGTCCACGTGTGAAACCGCCCAGCCCGGCTTTCAGGACCGACAGCCGCGCGCTTTGTGGGAGCGCGGACGGGGCAGCGTCGCCCTGCGGGCGGAGAACGGCTTCCCGCTTTCCTAGACGCCGGGAAACTCTCCGGGAAACTCGCGGGACAGGAAGCGCCCGGGAAACTCAAGGCAGGACCAGGACGGGAAGCACCCGGGAAACTCTTGACGGGACGGGAAGCGCCCGGGAAACTCTCATGAGACCAGCACGGGTCACAGGACCCAGCCCGCCAGCAGCTGGCGCGGCCTGGCGCCCCTGGGCTGCTCTCCGCCCCAGTCACGCGCTGCACGCCTTGCCCTGTCCCTTAGGAGACTGCTTCTCGGTGTCAGTAGGTCAGCGCGCCCCTCCCACAGCGGCAGGGTCGCTTAGCGTGTCTTGACCAGGTGGGTGAGCCATGCTGCCCTGGGGACTCGGGTGTCCTGCTGGGTCCCATAGAAGAGAGGAGTCCATGGAAACGGGCACTGAGCACACACCTTATACACCTGATACACACCTGATACCTTACACATACCCTACACACCCGATACCTTACACACACTTACACACACTTGATACCTTACACACACTTACACACACCTGATACCTTACACACACCCGATACCTTACACACACCTGATACCTTACACACACACACCCAATACCTTACACACACCTGATACCTTACACACACTTACACACACCTGATACCTTACACACACCCGATACCTTACACACACTTACACATACCCGATACCTTACATACACCTACACACACTGATGCCTCGCACACACCTACACACCTGATACACATCCGATACCTTACACACACCTCACACATCTTACACACACCTCACACGCACCTTGGCAAGCACGCCTTCACGCATCTCTCACACTTACACTTACATTTTGCACCGCTGCTGACGCCGTGGTTGTGCTGTTCCTGCCCTGATGACGCAACGGAGCGCGGTCGGGCCGGAGCTCACGGTGGGGATGAGAATTTCAGTGACAAAACCGCAGCACGTGCCTCCCCGCATGAGCTCCGCCCCCGCCAGCCCCTCCCCGCCGCCTCCCCTCTGCTCACACCCCCCTCCCAGGCAGGTCTCCTGCCCGTGGGGTGACAGCTCCCTGATTCCCACCCCCAGCTCTGAGTTCGCTTCAAACGGCTCCGCAGGGAGGTGTGCCCTTACCCGTCCCCGGTCCCAGCATCCCGTCCCCTCACCCTGTCACCGTGTCTGGACCGCCCACATGGCCACGGGGGAGCCACATAGATGAGCCCGTCCTGTGAAAACTGCACCACCTTCCGGATCGGCTGTCGTCTGCTTCTTGTCTGTCACACGAGCCGCCCTGGGAAAAGCGAGGACCCTTCATCACCGCTGCCTCGAGGAGGCTGCCCAAGCCCTTCCTGGCACAGCCGGCTGGGCCGCGCCGGGTGCGATGGGGCCACAGCCTGAGGACCCGCTGGGCAGGTCCTGGGTGCTGGACTCACCCCACCCAGCCCCGACCGTGCGCGCCGGACAGCTCGCCTCCCCACCTCGGCCTCCGGAATGTGAGTGCCGGCCCCTGGGAGCGGCGTCGGGGTCTCCGCCAGGGCGTGTGGACCCAGCCCCGCTGTCCGCAGGGTCCTGAGTGCAGTCGCTCACTGTCAGTGACCCCTCGCTTGGTCTCCGTCACCGCCCATGGATGCCCAGCCCCCCGGCCGACGCGTGTCCGGCACCATCGTCTCTAGACGGGCAGCTGTCCTGCCTGGTCCCTCTCCCCTCGGGAGGCAGAGGTTGTTGATAAGGGAAAGAAGGCTGGGAGGCAGGAAACGGGGTTCATCTGAGCTCCAAACTGCAGGCTGCGCTGCCTGGACAGGCATCGGGCAGCAGGGTTCTCAGGACGATCGTCCCTCCCGTTGTCAGCTTCTCGGTTGTGCATGACGACGTCTCTTCAGGACCCCAAGCGTCCCCGAGGGGCACCCTGACTGCCCTGCCCCGGCCTCTCCAGCCCTTGAGGAAACCCAGCCCTCGTGAAGCATCTGAGACCCGAGACGCTCCAGGACCCCGTCTCTTGGTCTTCACGTCTGAAGTCTCTTGCCCTCAGCAGCCCCCATCTCAGCTGAGAGATCAGGGTGCGTGCTCAGGGCTTTGGGGTCCCCAGGTTATGCTCAGCGAGACCCGACTCATCCACACCAGCCGGCCCGAGGCACCGCTGTCAGACGGAGGAGATTGCGACGGAGGCCTCTCCTGCGCCCGGCCCTCGGCTGCCTCCCGGCTTGAAGGGTACCCGTCCCAGCGGCCACATGGTGGGGGTGCAGGTCTGGGCTTCCTGCAGAGTCCAGCACGTGCTGACGTGGGTTCTCTAACCAGCAAGCCCTGTCTCCGGGCAGGGACCCCCAACCCCGCCGCCGGGGTCCGTCGACCTGGGCCTCACGCTCGGCCCCGTTCTGGAAACAGTGTGTTCCAGAGATGCCAGGTTAGCGCTGCTGCCTCTGGGCTTGCGTTTCTCTAGCGTCCGACCAGCTGCCAGGGCCAGGCAAAAGGGAAGAGTCAAATATGTGTGATTTCCAAACTTCCAGAAAGTTCTTTAAAGTTATAGCTGTTTAAGAGCAAGGCCTGGGTGCTTCCGGATTCACCGCTGCCGAGGATGCCGGGGCGAGCGACCGGGAGCGGGACTAGCGGTCGAATCTTCCCTGTGTCAGTGAGTTCTCTGACCGATAAAGGCAATGTCGAATGTATGGCAAAAAATCGGTTAATTGAATAATCCTCCTATTACCGTGTTTTTACGTGGTTCTCATCCCACAGAAGATGTTCTTGGCATCACATCGATTTTATTTTATATGTTCACATCAGCAGCTATATTTTTTAAACGTCACCCACTCCTTCCACTTGGAAAGTCGAGGAAGGCCAGACGACTCTCATCTCAGCCCAGCTCATTGTGTTCCAACTTCTGGTCCACGTCGTAGGCAGGAAACCAGTCGTGTTTCATGTCAGCTCCCACACACGCTCTTCTTATTTTCCCCTGTGCTTCTGGAGTGCAGACATTTGGAAGAATAAAGATGAATCATGGAATTTCCCCCAGGACTACGACCCAGAACTTATCAAAGAGGAGAAGCGGAAAGAGCTGGAGTCGGAGATACGGGTGCAGGTGAGGCCACGCTGAACGTGTGACGGCACGTCTCTGCCGACGGGTCATCTGCAGGTCCCACTAACGACCTGCCTGGATTTGTCACCCAAAGTCACTGCCCAGTAGTTTGTTTTGTATATTCCAATCTATTACTAATTATCAGCAGAATAATTACGTAGTCCTCCGCGTCCCCAGGCATATCTGTGGAACAGATGTCGTCATGGCCCCTGGGCTGTGCACATGTCGAGGACTATAAAGAGACAAAACCAGCGAGCAAACAAATCTCCGCAAAGTCACAGGACTGTGGTCCCAGGGGTGGGGCGGGCGGGACACGGGAAGGAAGGGCAGGTGCGCCCGGACCCAGGTGCGCTCTCTGTCCGCCCAGGTGGACGAGTTGATGAGACAGGAGCTGAAGAACCTGAAGCTGGCTGTCAACAAAGAAAAGGAGCACCTGGTCAGCAAAGGCAGGAAGAAAGGAGGTAAAACGGTGAGTCCTGGGATGAGCAGGAGGAGGGAGAAGCCACCGGCAGATTCAAACCCTGACCTGGACGCCCTCGCCGGCAGCCGGGGTGCGCCCGCAGACCCCAGCCGTCCCCACGCCGCTCACAGGGAGCCGGCCGTCTCTGGTGGCTTGATGGTCTCTGTCCGCCATCAGACCTCAGGGCCGGGGGCTCAGGAGCAGGGTCCGTGGGACCGCGTGTCACTGCCTGCCCCAGCCCTCGGCGTGGCGGGCTCCTCAAGCCTGCAAGGGCAGGAGCTGCCAGCGGGACCGTGCAGGCTCCAGGGCCCCCGTCCTCCGTGTGGCAGGTCTGTCGGGAGGCCGACAGCAGTGACCAGCTCTTTGTGAAGGTGGCCTCAGTGCAAAGGGTTCGGATGCATTGAGCCCCACGCTGTCACCAACCCCCCGCACCGTGGTTTAAAGTACACTTGGGCCCCATCTGCAGATTCACTCATGGAGGCCGCCACTTCCCCTGCATCAAAGAGACCGCTCTACAGTGGGGCCAGAGCGCCAGGTCCCCCGGGCCTGCCCCCGCCCGAGGCAGTGCTTGTGTGAGCAGGGACAGCCTCTGCCCCGCACTGTTTGCTCGGGCCCCACGGCGGGTCCACCTTCCCTGAGGTTCAACTGCTCCCACGGAGCTTTTCGCACTGTCCTCTGTAAGCGTGTCCAGCACCTCCTGCCCCGGAGCCGTCCGAGCCCTGGCGGCGACTCTCTGGTCCACTCTGTTGGTTTTACAACCTGAGGCTGAGGGCACTGATGTGCTTGAGCGCTGTCTTCTGAGGGTCGCTCTGTGCCTGATGGGGGTCGCCTGCAGGCCACCTGTCAGTGGGCGCACGTTCCCGCCAATCGCTCTCCATTCACGGACTCCACGTCTCCTGTGTCGTGAAGACGTGTCCTTCTCATGACGACACGGAAATTAACCCAACAGCGTGGGCATGACGGCGAGAGGCTGTGTCCCCTCCGGCTGCACATAGGACTGGTTGTGAGCGCGGCCGAGACAGACGGGCCTCCTCGCCTTCCTTCACGCTGTCCCTCTCCTTCTGCTGCCCAGTGTCTGCCTCACTGCATCACAGGGTGTCACAAGATGAGGTTGCTGTGATTTCCGTCTTGGACTGAAATCTGTAAATACTGAAAGGCGAGTTCGGGCGCCAGAGTGGACGGATGGCCATTGCTAACAGCGGAGTGCAGCCCCACTTCCAATCTCGGACACCTCGTCATAAACGTAGGAGACGTAAATAAAAGAGGCTTAATTCAAAAACTGAAACTCGACAAGATGCCCTCTGTAAGAAGACCAGACGAAGGGCCCACGTGAGTAAAGACAGGGAGGAAAACCAGCTCCCTTACTTTTTACGATTGCAGGTGAATCTTCCATTCTCTCAAAATCAAAAACGTTATTTTTAAAAACTTGAGCACCATGACATTTAGCCCCACAGGGACCACAGGCATGAGCCGCGATCACAGCAGGGGCTGAAAGAAGTCGACGGGGAAGAGTCTGTAACATCTGCGCCCCAGGGACAGTGGACGGTGCGGCTGGCGCCACCAGGAAGAGCCGCCCAAGAGCTGGGCGGTGATGAGAACCCGCCCCAGGGTCTGACCAGCGGTGGTCCCGCGGCCACAGAAGTGCTGGACGCAGGACTCCCCCGGACGTGGACCGAGCCACGGTGCGCGATCACAGCGCAGCACAGAAAACGTGTGGGCGAATGAACGAGGAAGCAGACATGGAGCAGCGAGAGAGAAGCATCCTCATCAAGGTCCCACCGAGTCCCCAGGAGCCTGATGGGAGAGGAGAAGTGCTGGAAGGGGAGGCGGAGACGCTTTGGCCTTCACCCCGAGGGGTGGGGCTTACTGACAAAGGGACACAGCACTGAAGCCATCAGAGCTTTTAAAAGATGGCTCCCCAAGCACTTCTCACCATCACAAGCAGCTGAATGCCAGCCCTTTGGGAGCCAGCTTTGGGGACCCCCGTACGCGCCAGGCCCCAGAGCAGGAGAAGCATCCATGGGAATGAGGACGTGGGGACCGCCTCCGCCGACCCAGGGGCAAGTCCGCAGAGCGGCAGGGACTCTCCAGGCCGCTGCCCCGTGGTAGAAGCGTGGCGCCGCCCGTGGCCCGTGGCCGACCCCCTCCCACAACCAAACAGCTGCCCGCGCCGCTCCTGATGTCATCTGCTCACTCGCTTTCCCAACGATGGTGGTCATTCCCGTCTTCATTGTTCTTTCAGAAAAAGAAGGGGAAGGAAGGCAGAAGAGGGAAGAGGGGGAAGAAGGACAAAGACCTGACTGCCAACAGGTGAGACCCCCTGTTCGTGGTGCTGCCGGGGGGCCGGGGGCCCGGGAAGAGCCTGGGCTCAGCCTCAGGCCCAGCCGGGCTGGAAAGCAGCCCACGGGGGCCTCCGAGAGCCGGGCGGGGGCGGGGGCACCAGGATTCCCGCGGCCTTTCGGGGGGCCCAGAAGCAGACGTGGGCCGCGATTCTTGGGTCCCCGACTTGGGAAGTTTGAAGGCTCAGGAGAACTTGCCCAACAGCCGTCACCCGGACCTGCCTTCTGAAGAGCTGCTGAGACTCTGAGCTCCTGAGGGCAGGCGATGGCCGGTCAGGCCGCCCAGAGCTGGCCCCATCCCCCTGCAACCGCTGCCCTGACTTCCGTCCCTTGCGTCTTTGTAGATGGTCATTGATGAGCTGAAACAGCCCGTCTGTGCCTTCACTCGAGATAAACAGGCTCTGGGTTTTCAAATACTTTCCAAGAATGTCATGAAAATCCCTAATGAGAGCATCCGAAAACATTTTGAGTGCACGCCTTTATCCTATTAGGTCTTGTTAACGGGGGACCCATCTACCATTCGGGGGTGTTCCCAACTCGCCTGTGGTCCCCGAGACACATTCCCAATCTGCTTGAGAGAAGATGCAGGCGAGAGGAGACCCGTTAGAACCGGGCGCGGGGAAGAGGAGCCGGGTGCCCCGACCAGAGCTGCGGATCGTGGGCCTGGAGTGCAGCCAGCAGCCCTGGGAAGATGGGGTGCAGGCGCGGGCTCCGCAGAGAGGAGGCGCCCCAAGACATCCTGGGAGGAGCCGGCCTCCCCGCCGGAGGCTGCGCGGTTGGGAAGGACTCGGGGCCAAGGTCTGGAGCCCGACTGGCCTCCGAGAGGCCGGCCAGCATGCAGAGGGTGGGCGCCCAGCTCCTGGGAAGGCACACGGGCCCATCTCAGTCCCCTGCCCTGAGGACAGACCCGCCCGACTTGCACACAGCACCACAGGGGCCTTTCAGTGACTCGTTAATGCCACTGTCCCCACTGTCCTCACATGATGTCCTCACACGAGCCCCCTCACCGAGCGCAGTCTTTGAGGCGCAGAGGAAGAGGCTCAGTGCTTTATCCCACGGAGCCCAGAGCTGAAGTCAGGTCCCCCGCGCGGCGGGGCCCGGCCTCTGGGACAAGGAGGTCCCGCACACCCTCCTGCTCTTAAAGCATCGCCTCGCTGCGTCGCACAGACGCGCGCACGGACCTCGCGCGGCGGCTCAGGACGTGTGCGGGAGCACGGGAGGAATTCCCAGAGCCCTCTGCCGCTGAACCGCGTGGCGGGCTGCGGCCGTTCCCCAGCCACGCAGGCGCCGCTGGTGTTAGTACCGTGTCCCCAGGCTCGCACACCCTCGGCCTCCCGTTCCTGCAGGTTTTCCTTCCATTCTCAAGCCTCTGCCCCTGGACTCTGCCTGCTTGAGCCAAGACCCTGTAAGGCCACTTCTGTTTCTCTCCTCGAGTTAGAGAAACCTTAAACCTGCCTTTTTTTTTTTAAATCACAAAATTACAAAGTAATTTTAAAGCGGAAAATGCTGTTATTCCACAAGAGGTGTCTATTTCACTGGAAAGATCCAGGTAGAGGTCGGGTCAGGCAGCTGCCATGTGCTGTTTTGATGACTTAGGGAACCTGCTTCAATGTTGCTATTTTATGCACAGGTTGCTGTTTGTGTTAAATAAGTATCCAAGATAAAATACAAAGCTGGGTCAGATGCATTTACACCAGGTGATTACACTGAAGACGCCCTTAAATCCTGGCGGAGTTTGCTGTTTAAAATATACCTGAGAGAAAAATTCCAGCCGATTAAAGGCTGGGGTCACTACATTAACCTTGACCTCCGTGGCATTTGACTTGCGTCTAACTGATGTTGAGTCTTTTTATTTTTAATCACACTCACCTGGATCACAGAACAAAGAACGGTTTGGGCTCATTTGTAATTCTTCCAGCTAAAGAAAGACTAGAGTCAGAGCAAGGAACAGAGGCCCTGGAAATGAAGGGGACAAGAGAAAGCGTCTCCAGGAACTACACTGAACCGCATTTGATTCTCGTGTGTCTGAATCCTTGCAAACCACACCCCGGTTCATTTCACTGGGCTTTGCATTCATTCGGTGGAAGACGAGCTCTGATTTTCCCTCAATTAGTGTAAATCACCCGTGTGCTGGCTAGTGCCCACGGCCCGCTCGGAGGAGAGTTTTAACACCTGCAAACACTGTGGAAAGGGGTTGACACTAAAAAAATCATACACGCAACTTTTGATTTTTATCTTTCCTGGCCAAATTATTTCCAGGGTAAGCCTTTGTTCTTTGCAGAAATTTCTTTTAAAACTATTATGCTATTGGGTTCAAAGGAAACATCAATTTCGTGAGGGATTAATGATCTCCTACGGCGGGCAGATGCTAACTGAATATATAATGATGGGCCCATCACATCAGGATTAGCGGTTGATTTCTGTTTCACATTCGTGCCATGATGAAGCCTGGAGAACAGGCAGGCTGCAGGACTTAGAGCTGGTCTCAGATGCCCACCGATAGAACCCTTATTAATGGGGAGCAGCCAATAGATACATGGATGAGTGACAGCATGTTTTTTAAGCCTAATTTATTCCTCACTTGTAGGGACCCTTTGGAAAACAATCAATCTGCATATAACAAATGTGCTCTGAAGCGGGGCTGGGTGGCGCTGTCCTGGGCGATGGTCACACACACGTCTGGAGGTGTGTACTCATGGGCCAGGCCGTGTGCTCTCTCCTCAGGACCATCGAATCTCTGTACAAGGAGCTGGTGAAGGAAAGGTTACTGATCCAGCCTCTGAAGGTCAGCCTCTCCGATTACATAGGTAAAGTACACAGAGACCAGTGGCTATCTCAACCCCACGTCACCCTTGGGTTTTGAGGTCCCAACAGCTGCAAATGTGTTTCACTTGTATTTTTACCAAACCAAAGCCTGCACAAATGTCCTGTGTAAGTGTTTGTGGGGCTGAGGTGACCTGAGTATCTAAGAGTAGAGTTGCTTTGATGGATGGGTCCAAAGCACTCCCCTCGGTGGTGTGAGCTAGTTTGAAACCTTCTAGCTAGGTTCCCGGGGCGTTCTCTCTGGCATAACCTGATTAGAGGAGATGATTAACTGCTCATGATTTCATGTTTAAATAAAATGCCCCAGTGGGCAGGGCCTCAAGCTTCCACAGCTCAGTCTCCATCGGAATTCCTGCCAGAGGGACTGGGAGAGAGTGGTTGAAGGGAGGAGGGGATAGGCGTTTGCTTGTCCATCTTCAAGGAATTTCTGTCTTAAGTTCCAAAACACATAGATGATGACCTGGACATAGATGCATGCCGTACACTTTTTTCACGATCCTGTAACTCAATCTTGTTCTCACTTTCATGCATCTCCAATAAAGGAGGACCTCCTTCTACGTCACCAAAGGAGGACCAGCACACACAAATCTAATGGTGGTGTGACACTGTGACCCAGAATCAAATTAATGGTTGGTTTCTCCAGTAGCCCTGACAATGTCCTTTACCACTGCTTCTCTCTCTCTGCCCGAAATCCCATCAAGCACCATGCCATCATGGCCATAGCTGTTGAGCCTCCTTCCATTCCTTCCATCTGGACCATTTCCCCAGCCTTTTTCAGTCTCTCACATTGCCTTTTTGGAAGAGTCAGAGCTGTGTTTAAAACTTGCCTTCCACAAAATATGATGACTTCCTCATGTCTTCCTCATGACTTCCTCATGATTTTATCATGACTTCTTCATGACTTCCTCGTGATTTCCTCATGACTTTCTCATGTCTTCCTCATGATTTCCTCTTGACTTCCTCGTGATTTCCTCATGATTTCCTCTTGACTTCCTCATGATTTCCTCGTGACTTCCTCATGTCTTCCTCATGACTTTCTCATGTCTTCCTCATGATTTCCTCTTGACTTCCTCATGCCTTCCTCATGATTTCATCATAGCTTCCTCATCACTGCCTCGTGATTTCCTCATGGCTTCCTCATCACTGCCTCATGAGTTCCTCATGGCTTCCTCATGACTTCCTCGTGATTTCCTCTTGACTTCCTCATATCTTCCTCATGACTTTCTCATGTCTTCCTCATGATTTCCTCTTGACTGCCTCATGATTTCCTCTTGACTTCCTCATGATTTCCTCGTGACTTCCTCATGTCTTCCTCATGACTTTCTCATGTCTTCCTCATGATTTCCTCTTGACTTCCTCATGGCTTCCTCATTATTTCATCATAGCTTCCTCATCACTGCCTCGTGATTTCCTCATGGCTTCCTCATCACTGCCTCATGATTTCCTCATGGCTTCCTCATCACTGCCTCGTGATTTCCTCATGGCTTCCTCATGACTTCCTCGTGATTTCCTCTTGAATTCCTCCTATCTTCCTCATGACTTTCTCATGTCTTCCTCATGACTTCCTCATGATTTCCTCATGATTTCCTCATGTCTCCCTCATGATTTCATCATTGCTTCCTCATGACTTCCTCATGACTCCCTCATGACTTCCTTGTGATTTCCTCTTGACTTCCTCACATCTTCATGACTTCCTCATGTCTTCCTCATGACTTCCTCATGATTTTATGATAGCTTCCTCTTGACTTCCTCATGTCTTCCTCATGACTTACTCATGATTTCATCATAGCTTCCTCATGACTTCCTCGTGATTTCCTCATGACTTCCTCGTGGTTTCCTCTTGACTTCCTCATATCTTCATGACTTCCTCATGTCTTCCTCATGACTTCCTCATGATTTCATCATAGCTTCCTCATGACTTCCTCATGATTTCCTCATGGCTTCCTCGTGACTTCCTCATGATTTACTCTTGACTTCCTCATATCTTCCTCATGACTTCCTCATGACTTGATTCAGGTTGAACACTTTTCAGGAGAACTGCACCCATGATACTGAGTCCTTCATCATGTTTCACATGGGGCACTGAGGCCAGCTCGTCAGCACAGGTGGTGTTAGGTGTCGTCACTGGCCGGGAGGCTGCACCCAGGCGTCCCCATGGTCGAGCTGCACCTCCCGCTCTGTAATCATGAGTGAGCCAGGGAGCGCTATTTGGAGCTCTGGGGAGTCTGTTCCCACAACCTCCATGCAATTCCAATTCTCTCACCCTTTCTACGTGTGTCAGATGCCATTCTTGTGGAAGAAAGAGATTTCATCATCATCTTCCTTTGAAAATGTTTGTATTTTCCACATGGACACACGGACTCTCTTTTTATTCGTTGCATTTAACCAGTCCCCATCGTATTCATGAAGTGTGTGCCTTTACCCAGTTTTGTGGGAGTAAGAGCCTAATCAGAGTGACTGCTTTTACCCGCTTGAAGGAAATTTCCTTCTTGAGAGCATGGAGGAGGCATATCTCCTCCTTCATACAGAACTTAACTGGGATCGCCCTGGTGGGCCAGTGGGTGAAACTCTGTGCAGTCCACATGCATTCAAGGTCCCTGGTTCAGAACCTGGGGCCAAGGAGACCAACAATATGTACAACAAAATACAAACACATAAAGCATTTCCTCCTCCTCTCTCTGCCTGCCTGCCTGCCTGCTTGTCTTCATTCCTGCCTGTACCTTTCCTTTAACAAAAAAGTCATTGCAGCCACCTCTTCTGCCTCCTTATATTAAAAGAAGAAGAAGAATTTAACTGGACTAGGTATCAGATATTAGAATGTTACTGGGTTCCTATTTATTGTATGTATTTCTTGTACACATCCTATGAGGTTTTCTCCTGGATTCCTTTGATTCTGTTCTGGTAATTCTGTTAGTACAAAAGATGATATTGTAATTGCACCTTCTCTCTGGTGATTGGGATCGGCGATCTCGCCTCGCATGCTGTCTCCACATTATGGCTGTTGTGTTTGTCACTGAATCCTGCTGTCTGGTACAATGCTGGACACATGGAAATCTCAACAAAATGGACCTATTTCTAATCTTACTGTTGATTTTTTATCCATCTGGGTCTTATTCAATGATCTCTCTTTCAGTTTCTGAGTAGCACCTTGAAAGTCAAAATGAATCGGATCAGTAGCTGAGTGACTCCAAAAGAAAACAACCCAGTCAAACAAAAATTATTCAACTTGCCACAAAATCGGCTCCCTTTGGTCTTTTTCATGTCTTCCTTAATTTTTTCACGGTTAATAACCTTAGCTTGGAAGATGGCAGTGAACCTTTCCAAATGCTCACATACAAGTGGAAAGAACAACTAGACAGGAGACACAAAAATCACAGGAAACATTTACACCAAAAGTAATGGCAAATTTTCGCCTTAAACCCCAAAATACAAGCCACTGGAGACACAGAATAGCCAGCCGATCACCAGCCGTCACTCGCTGGAAAGGATGAGCTGCAGCTGAAACTCAGAAGGGTGGTGTCCACTTCCACAGCAGCAGAATGACAGACTAGGAGGGCACTCTGGCAGTTGACCCACCGGACCTCTCTTCCAGGATGGGGCCTGATACTGAGAAGGAACTCTTGGGACTAGACTCACAACTGAATAGAACAGGGACAATAAAGGTGAACGCGAGAAGGTTCCGGGAGGAAACTGAGTGAGAACAGAACCAGAGCATCTAAGAAAGCAAGCCCCTAACTTTTAACATCAATGAAGATGACAGAAGAGGGGCTCTGTGAAATAAAAGAAAAGCTAACTATGAACCAAACCTTCTTCTAAAAATACAGGAATACTAACTCAGACAAATCTGAGCAATGAAAAAGTTTACTGTCAAAGCCCATGCAAAATTATTCCTAAAAACAAAGTATAAGAAACAAATTTAACATCACAAAAGACATGCTGCTAACGCAGATGGATGTGGGACTGCTCTTGCAAAAGAAGCTAATATATATTGTAAAGGATAGAAGATTTGTAAGAAGAGCAAAAAATAGAATTGGAAAAAACTCAGGAGTTAACAGAACTCAAGGCATATTAGAAATGAAAGGGAAATCATGTTTTTAAAAAACTAAGTTATAACGGATACAAGAATAAAGTCAACAAGTAATGCTTTAAGATTAAGTGTGAAAGAAATTTTTTAATGAAACCTAAAAATGAAGAGATTAAAAGGATTCAAAAGAGGTAACAAAAACCGAAGATCAGCAAAAGAAGGCCCATCATACAGATGACATAAGTCTCCAAAATAGAAAATCAAAGTGAAGGAACAGAACTTATACTAAGAAACACTGTCCTGGAAACTTTGTTGAAACAGAGATGCCGACCAGGTAATGAAAGATCACACTGTCCTGGGACTCTCAGCTCCAATGACACATTCTGATGGAAGTATCAGACTTTAAAACAAAAGGAAAAATCCTTCAGGTACAAATTTTTTTTTAAAGAGAACTATGTGATTTATAACAGATAGAAAATTACATTTTGTATCACACTTTTCAACAGCAGTGCTTTCTACCAAAATTAAATGGAGGGACATACCTAAGATTCTCAAGGAAAAGGAAATAATATGCAAGGATTTCGATCCCAGCTGAATTTATTTTCAGGTATACAGGAGAGTAATTTGTAAACAGGAAGAACTGAGAGTATTTTCCCCATGAGCCCTTCCTGAAAAATCTACTAGGAGTGAACTATAGGCCACCAAGATTTGAGACAACATGACATAGGACTGGTGGTGAGCTTTCAATATACACTTGCTTGTAAGACTGAAGTTACGGGACATTATCTATCCCCTGTGTTCTCGCACACTGATAACACCCTGTGGAGAAGAAAGGAGGTAGGGGATGAGGTAAAAATGTATAACCCTGATTTTGAGATGGAAACATCAGATTCGAGTTATAAGGTATTTGATCTCACACACACATACTCACACGCACACACGCCCCAGTGGGATGTGACACCAGTTCACAGGAGCTGGTTGCTAACTTAGGAATCCTGTAAGGGCTGTCATGCTCACCACGACATGTTTCTGAGTTCTGTCCTTTGAAAATGTCTAGAAACGGTGATGAGCTGAGCAGCCATGAGCCTTCCTAGCGGATGCTGTTAGAATTCCATTCCCCACTCAAGGAAGCCACAGTTTCTTGGAGGAACGGCTGATTTCGGACAAGGACAGGGAATGTCAAGAGGAGCCTGGAACATCTTGACGGATCAGAGAGCAGGGTGAGCTCTGAAAGACGGTCAGGTTCATGGCAGAACCTCGGGAATCAAGTCCAAGATGCGCCCTGAGCCAAGGATGAAACAACTTGAGCTCCAGAAGCTAGAAAGTACAGTGGATTGAAATCCACAAAACACGCTGCTATTCACAAGTTTACAATTCTGGTTTAAAACCAATGAGTCATGTTTGGAGGAGGGCAGGAAACCAGCTCTCTCGCTCTTGAAAGCTGATAAATAAAACACATTAGCATTTGTCCTGATCTCCCTCCGTGGGCCAGACCACCATGTAGATGAGTAGATGAGGGGAGGGATGTATTTATTAACAATAATGAAAACTAAATACATGAAAATAAACACATCTAATCGGGGCAGCTCCGAGCTGCTGGTTTCAGTGGATATAGAAATTGGTCGTCCATGGCAACTAAGGCCTAAAAGGGAAAACCAGACATTATCACTGTGAAAACTGTGCACACGCACACACAGCCACATACACACACGCACACAAATACACGCCTGCTGCTTCCCCCTGATGGGGGGCGGGGGGGTGACTTCCTTTTCTCTCCATTTCTCCAGTGATGCCGTTACCCGTCCCGAGCAAGTGCACCTGAATCGCATTTTGCTCACACCTGTAGGGCTCACTGGGCGCGCTCTGAGGTGGGTGGGCAGCTCTTTCCTCGGTGTAACTTCTCCTCGTACAGATTACATGAGCTTACATTCTCAGGTAAAGCTTTACCCAGACTCTCTTTTCCGGACCATCGACTCTTCTCCTGGGACACACGTCTCCTCGTCCTTCCTCAACCAGAGCCTGTCTCCTGGGCCGAGCTGGCCCTGCAGAGGCGGTTTGCAGTCCCGCCGGCTCCAGCTCCCTGGCACTGGGCACCGAGACACCAGGCGGCCGGGAGCCAGCTGCCGTCCGTCCGGGCAATCGCTGGATTGCTGAGTGCGCTCCCGCCCCGCTTCTGACTGTGGAAGGGGCCTCGCCGGTACCTTCTCACCTGGCCACGTGGGCTCCCCACAGCACAGCTTGCTTTCCCTCCACTAAGTCCCGGGAGGCTGCGGGTAACGCACCTGCCTCGAAACATGCCCGTTCTTGCCCAGGCCCGTGCACCCCTCCTCGGTCTGAGAAGAAAACGCAGAGGGAGAGTCTGCCCGCTCCACTCAGCTCCCTGGCGGCTTCCCAGGACCTTCTGAAGCCCTGACGCCGAGATGGTCAGCACAGCGGTTCCCACTGGCCTTTGCTGGGCCGCAGCTGCAGACGGCAGAGCCAGGTGCCTTTGCTCCTGCATCCAGTCGAGGACGGCCGGGCATCGGCTGCGCCCCACCAACCCCATCCAGACAGGCCGGGTGACGCGACCGAGTGGCGGGATGCTTTCCACTGGCCCAGGGACACTGTATTCAGGTCCAGTCCACTCGGCACAGCCAGGACACAGCTGTTTGGGAGGCTTACGACTTGCAATCCCTCTCGCGCACGCCCCACACGCCCCGCACGCGCAAACGGTCATGAGACTCAGCGGTCCAGGCTGAAACAGACCTGGGACGCGGGGCGCTGAGCTCTGAGGCTGGGCTCATGACATCCGTCAGGCCAGCCCCAAACCCCGGGGCCCCCCAGGCCCTGGCTCGACTCTGAGCACCCACCCAGCCCCACTCCCGGCCCCACTCCAGGGTGCCAGGACCCTCAGTCCCTTCTTCAAATCACTGCAGTCGGCTTTGCGGCCAGGGTCACTCTAATCAGCTCTCCTCCGAGTCCCAGGCCTGCCCCAGGTCTCACCAGGGTCCCCACTCCTCACATAGTGCCGGGTGCAGGGAAGTGTCTGGAACGGTGCCAGCTTCAGGGCTGCTCCTGCCCCCAGATCCTGCATGCGGAGTCTCCTGCTCCCCGTCTTCTGTGTCAGCAGGTCACAGACCTGAAGCCCACTGCTTTGGACCCGCCACCCCGCCCTCTGTCCCCAGGCGAGGCTGTCTCCTCCTCCTGCTCTCAGGAGCTGTCCCCCTCCAGGATGTCCGTCCTGACTGTCGCCTCTCTGTGCCTCGGTTTCCACATACGAGAACAGCAGCTGCGGCCTTGTTCACCCGCTGTGAGCGAGCTCGTGGTCAGAGCCAGTGCTGTCCCGGCCGTCACTGGCCGCGCAGTCTTGCTCAGGGGCCGGCAGTGATCGCTGGGGTGCTCTCTGCGCCCCTCCTGCCCGTCGCAGAGAACCGGCCTCCCTGCAGGGAACACCCGCCAGCTCTCTTCCCCTGGCTCCCCGGCCACGTGGGCCACGAGCAGCGTGTGTGGAAACCTGGGCCAGCGCTCAGTCCACGCTGTTCAGGGCCCATCGCGCTCACCCAGCCGCCCGTCGGCCCGACAGACAGAAGACGCGGCAGGGTCCCCAGACCCCATCTTAGAAGAGACGACCCTCGTGCGTGTGTTTATTCACTCGGTTCTAAGTTTGCGACGAAACGGAAGCACGTGGGACGCACCACGACAGGGCTCGCGGAGCGTGCCTGCCTAAGAAGTAACCACTGCCGCGAGATCGGCCGAGAGGACGCCGGTTTCTGCCAGTTAGCGGGAGAGGAAACCCAGCCACGCTCTGCCGTCGCCCGGGCAGGCTTTGACTCTGCCCTCCGGTTTGTGGATGAGCACGAAACGACCGGTTGTCCCCCTTCTCTCCCTCCCTCCCTTCGCTCCTGTCGCCATCAGCGTCTTTCCCTGCTGGTTTGAACGGGTGGAAGGAGCTCTGCACAGAACAGCGGGGCTCGGCGTGCAGGCCGGTGACGCCCCATCATCGTCAGCACAGACGGCCCCCTCCCCGCACCATCGCCCCTCCCCGACTGCCCACCCCAGGCTTTCGTGGGCACGGGGCCCGTCGTCGGCACCCCACCAGGACCGCCCCGCAGGAGGGGCGCCCGCGTCACTTGACCGTGCTCTGGAGGCCGGGAGCCCCGCGTCTGGCCTGAAGCGGTCCGTCAGCGTCTCTGGAAAGTCGTGTGAGCACGTCGGTGCAGCTGGGGTCTGACCACTGCCCTCTGTGGCCCTCATCATCGTGCGAGGCGGGGCGTGTGGGGGCCCCGGACGCCCCCACATCTTCTCAGGGTGTCTGTGCTCACGCACCCCTTTCCCTTGGAGTGGCTGCTTTTATCCACGCCCGCTCCGCTCTCCCCGTCACGTTGCTGGGCTGCAGCACACGGGTCCAGCCTGATTCCCTCTGTGTCCGCAAATGTCTTCTCTCACCGTTTTTCAAAGGAAGGGCAGGCAGCAGGAATGAAGGTGAGCAGGTAGGCCGAGGGGGAGGAGGAAGCAGCTCTCTATTCTATTTACTTGTTCGTTTGGTCATTGCCACGACCTGAGTCGTGAGCCTGGAACCTCTGGGCGTGTGACTGTCCCAGCTGCAGGCAGCGGACGCACCGGTGCCCGTTACTTCTAACTGCGGTGTCTGTGCCCCGTTCCCTCCCGTGATTCACTCATGCTGTGAGCATTCCCAGCACTGTGGCCGCGGTACCGCGGATGGGGGCTGACACGCAGGAATGTGCCCTCACGGCCCTGCAGTTCTGCCAGGCGTCTGAGAGCTCGGTGTCCGCAGGGCTGGTCTGTCCCCGGGCTCTGGGGAGCCGGCCGGTGCGTGCGGCCCGTCCCCCACCTCCTGCCTCCCCACCTGGATGTCTGGGGGCAGGGGCGGTCGCAGAGCCTTGCCTGACGCTCCTCCCAATCCTGTCTTGTCCTCGGTGGCCTGGGGGTCATCCTTGGTGTCCCTGCTCTCCTTCGCGGGGCTTTCTCCCCGTGTCCATGGTGGGGGCAGAGTCCCTGTCATTAATGACACGGGACATACTGGATTAGGAGGGCCCATTCCAGTGGCCTCATACTGACCAATTACATCAGCAATGACCCCACTTCCCTAAAGGTGGCATTAGAGACTCTGCGGGTTAGGGACTCAGCATGGGAATGTGACAGGGCCTCTTGGACCCATCGCACCTCCGCCGTCTTCCATCCTGGTTCCAGGTCCTGGCCCCGCAGGCCTCCTGCTTGAATAGCTTTTCATCACCGTTCCTTTCTGTCCTCGGTGGGACACCTGGTGTCAGGCAGGGAATCTGTGGGCTCTGATTCTGAGTCAGCGGAGGGGAAGGTTTATAACCACTGTGCCATCAAAAGATGGGAGCAGACGCAGAACAAGTCCCGGCAGGTGGCCTGGGCTGCCTGTTTCTTCTCATCATTGACACCCATTCACTCGGCCTCACGTCCTCTGTCTAAAGAAGATCTGTGCCCGTTCCTTCCATGGGTTTACCTGAGCCAGAGGACTGGGGTCACTTTCATGTCCCCTCTAGCGTCATGTTTATGCCACATTTAATGGTGGCTGCAAGATCTCCGTCTACTCCAGTGAAGGCCAAATTAACGGCTCTTCTAACTATTACCCGCTCATTAAAAAGCACGGCGTTGGGTCGTGACAGCGGCTTTCGTTATCACCCCTCCTCCCACCAGTCCCCCTGTCCTTGTCGGGACCTTCTTTCACAGGAAGGTTGGAAGGCCACCTTCCCTGACAGCAGCGGTCCTCATCTGGCTTTGACTCTGATTTTCTTAGGACTTGAAAACTCATGAACACCTGGGGTGCTCTCAGTGTTGCCGTGTGCGCGCGCATCTGTCTCTGACCCCTGTGTGTCTGCGTCCTGCGTGTCGAGCCTCAAAGCCTCCAGGACTCACGGTTCTGGGGATCAGGAGGAAAAGATCGACACGATTTGTTCTTCGAATATTTTCCATCAAATTCAGGCACAAATCAAGAGACAATCCCCTGCGCATCACAGGTCAATCCCATGATGAATGGCAACACCGCTCTCATTTCTTGGTGACCTTATCTCTGTTCGTTAGAAAATAGCCCTTCAGATTTATGACGACTTACAATTAAGCCCGCGGATGCCTTCTAATTAGACCTCTAACGATTTATTTCTGCACGATTCCTTTGTAGCCTCAAAAGGCGATGCTTCTATTTACCCTGAATTGGACGCCTACCTTCCTGCCAGATGACTGCCTCATGCGAACTTACGGGGCTCCGCACAGACCTCACGTCACGACCTTAAATCATTTATCTGTAAAGTTTGTGCGAATGTCAGGCATCATTTCTCAGGGGAGAAATCAAACAAAACCTGCTGCATTTAGTCTTCCTTGTCCTTCATTTTAGCACTTTGTTCCATTTCATGAGCCCGGTTTACAAAGGCAGACTTTTTTATCAGGAAGTTAGAATCATAGTCAACACACTGCCTGCCCAGGGCAGCAGTGCTTTCCGCTGCTTCTTCCTCTTCCTCTTCCTCCTCCTCTTCTTCTTCCTCCACCTCTTGCCCTCCTCCTCCCTCTCCTGCCCCTCATCCACTTCTTCTTCCTCCTCTTCTCCTTTTCCTTTTGGAAAGGTGCAGGCAGGAGCGACAGCGAGCAGAGACAGGGAGGGGCGGAAGAAGCATTTATTTTGTTGAGTGTTCATCACGGTGGATCCACAGCCCCAGGACACAAATGTGGGACCTTGGGATGTGTGTGGACCACACCAGGGGCGCCACCAGTGCTTTCCTGACCTACAGTTTTTCTTCATGCTTTTGCCTGAGAAAAGCTGTGTTCTTCACAATGACACTCAGCATGAGCATATGTCCCACAAGTGCTAGATTGTGTTCTGTTGCTTTTGTTTCTCTTTTCCTTCCTCCCTTCCTCCCTCTCTTCCTCCTTCCTTCCTGCCTCCCTGCCTTCCTTCCTTCTTTTCTGAAAGAGGAGGAGGAAGCATTGCACTGTTTATAAGCTGTTGCTCACACTGGTTGATCCCCCGGCCAGGACTCGAACCCGGGATCTGGAGCTCGGGCTCCTTAGGAGGCGTGGACCCAGCGCTGCTCCCCGGAGCTGCCCTGTGATGCTTCCTCAGTGCCAGCTGAGGCGGCCGGCCAGTCTCCCACTCACTGTTGTTCCTTCCCAGGTGAGTACTGCTACCTGGGGACGACACTGCGCCAGGTGTCCATAGAGCCCATGCCTTCCCTCCTGGACGTCAGGCAGCTCATCGTGCTGTACGGGATCCTGCCTCTAGGTAAAGACTGCCCGGCCGCTGCCTTTCCAGAGCTGACGCAGCGCTCGCGGCATGACAGTGTCTCCCTGGGTGTCAGCTCAGGGCCCTGCTGCTTCAGTCTCCCATGGAGAGTCTGGAGCAGGGGTGTCCCCAGGGGCCCCAGCTCCCCGACAGCTGCTCCCGGGCACAGGCCCCCCCCCCCCCCCCCCGCCTTTGTCTGGCTGCTGAAGCCTCTGCGCCGCAGGCCCGGGAGAGAGAACGGCCCGAGTCAGCGCCTGCCGGGAAAACTAACTAACTAACCGGCACCGCAAAGGGCGGGGTCTGACTGGCCTTTCTGGGCAGGCTTCACAGAGCTGGCCTCCCAGGGGTCCTGGATGCGCACTTCACGCGGGCTTCCCTGAAGTCCCCTCTCAGTGCCGCACGAGGTTCTAACGCGATTCTGCAGACGCCCAGCCCGACTTCTCCACGTGCCCAGGGGTGCCAGAGGTGGGCTGTCCCCACCAGAGCGTCTGCTGTCCCCGCTGTGACCTGAGTCACCACAGTGGGGACAGGACCCCCGCAGGCTGCACTCTGACGGCCATTCTGAAATAGAAATCACCTCTTGTTTGCTCAGTTGGCCTTAAAATGGGATGGGAACTAATGGGGCACATACAGTACTGTCCCACTTGGACTTCACTGAGAATGTAAGCCGCTAGCAAGAAGCAGCTTGTTCCTCCTTAACGTCACAAATGATAACTGGGATGCAAGGTCAACATAAATAAAACACACATTGTTCTATCTGCACGGGCCCCAGACCAGCCTGGGCGTCCCTGCATCCTGAGCAGCTAAAACAGTGTCCTCTGACCACAAGGTCTCGTCCATGCCACCGCTCACAGGAAACCAAACCTGCTGGGCCGGGAGCACGAAGAACATGAGCCTCCCGGGAGTGTCCTCCTGGCCCAGGTCGGGCTCTCAGAAGCTTCAGGGTAGAGAAGCGAAGGCCGGGGGGCATCCGTCCCGCTCACCCTCCTCCAGAATGATCAGTGTCCCCTGCGCTTCCAGAGCAGGGGTCCCTGCAGGGGGTTGCAGCACAGTCTTCCCTTGTCCGTAAATCCTACCAGGGTGGACCCTGAATTCACGTTTACAGATGAGTCAGCCTTCCCAGGATGTTGGGGGCCTTCCCAGAGTCCAGCAGGACGTGGTCCCTGGGTGTAGGACACCACCCTGGCTCTGGACACTCTTGTATCAGCTGGAAGCGGAAAAGGGCCTGTCTCCTCTTTCACCTCTTCAAAAACTTCACCACGAGAGGCCAGCTTGGCAGGAGAGCTCTGGACACATGCCCCCGGTCCCCAGCTGCAGGGCCAGCCAGGCCCAGTGGCCGGCCCAGCCCTCTCCCCACCTCGGGCAGCCCTGGTGTCTCCGCCTTCCCTCGGAGAAGGACACTTGCATTCTCTGGATCCCCTGCCTCGCTCCTTCCAGCCTGGACTCTGTCCTCAGCCCTCCTCCCTCAGAAATCTGCAGCCCCCACGACAAACAGGGACCTGCTGGCACTGACCCTGCTCCCTCCTGCCCTCCAGCACCCCCTTAGGTTCTTCAAAGAATCACAGGGACCCCTTCCCTGAGAGTCTTCTCACCCCTCACTACCTGTTGCAATGCCCCTCGTTCTTCTGAGCCCCCTTCTCCTGGACGTGCGCCCCCCACCCAGCCCACTGCCCAAGTTGTCAGTCATGTCCTCTGGAATGTTCTGTGGTGCTCAGGGCTCTCTGTGCACTCCGCCCTGGGTGCCCCCACCCAGCGTGAGCTCCCGGGGCCGTGCGCGCTGAGCAGTAGACGCTGTGCTTCCAGGGCCCCGGGTGGCCGGGACCGCACGGAGTGGCCCCGCCAGCTGTGGAACGGACGCCATGGCAGCACGGTCCTCTTCACCACGCCTCCCTCCCGAACCATAAATACAGTGCACCCAGTTACTTACATTTTAAAGGATTGGCCCCAAACTCTTTTCCAAGTTTATGGGAGTGCGGTAGCTGCCCATGAAAGTTGCTTGTAATTATCAGCCCCCTTTATGATTGCACACAGAAGAGAAAGAAATGTGCGCTAGTAACTGCATGTTATTACGGCCGCCTCACCTGCATTGAGGTGCCCGCCCCCGGCCCCCCAGCCCTGCTGCGGCGTCCTCCCACTCACCTGACCGCCAGCCCGTGCTCACTGGTGTTCAGGACGATGGACGCTGCCCAAGTCCAGCCCCAGGCTGGTCTCAAAGGGGGCGGCCAGTGTGGCTGAAGCGCGGACACGGGCCTCTGAGCATCAGCCTGAGTCAGCTGCCGGGCCCTTTGCCATCGAGTATCAGGCTGCTTCTGTGAGCTGAAACCCGGCCGGCATCTGTGGGGAGCCGGGCTTCCCGGTCCCCTCCTAGGGCCCTTCGTGACCACGTCTCTGTCCCCTACCATCCACCTGCACGCTCCCCTTCCCGAGCTTTCAGAGGACATCCTGCTGCTATTGACATGCAGGGACACCCTCCTCCCCGCAAATGCCAGTGGGAAGTTGTTGCGGGAAGTTTTGGGGGAAATTCTAGGGTAGAAACCAGGCACTGGACACTCCCAGAGGCCCTGGGTCCCCCAAAGTCCTGCCACAGAGAAAGGCGCCAAGAGCCAGCAGAGCTGGAACACAGAGAAAAGCCTCGGGACTCCCATCACTGAAAATGAGGTCCCACCTGGAGCAGCAGCCCTGGGGGTGCCGGGCCAAGGCCACTGGCCGCCGGACAGGATGTTAGAGCCTCTGCCTTTTTCAGGTTCCGCAACGGTGCACGAGAAAGCGCCCCTGGTGAAGTCCCTGCTGCTGGCCGGCCCCTCCGGGGTGGGCAAGAAGATGCTGGTCCATGCCATCTGCACCGAGACCGGAGCCAACCTCTTCGACTTGTCTCCAGCGAACATCACCGACAAGTACCCGGGCAAAAACGGCCTCCAGATGATGGTGCATGTGGTCCTGAAGGTACTTACCACCGGTCTGGGTTTCTGGTTCTCCGCCCTCTTCCCAAGGACGCCTCCTGTCCGTGCGCGTCCCCAGGCCACGTGCGCAGACGCGCAGAGAAGACCCATCAACCCCGGAGCAGCCCTAGGAAGCCCCCTGTGGTAGGCGCCCTCCTGTAAATTGCTTCATTATTGCTGCTGGCAGAGTGCCCAGCAATTAGAATCCGCTGCTTTCTTTGCATAAACGTCCCATTGTGCCACCCAGCTCAGGCCGCCTCCTGCCAGCGAGTCCTTCCTGAAATGCTCACCCATCTCATTGAAAATGAAAGCCACGGTTTCTTTGTCGACCCACCTCCTTTCAGTAATGGCACCGGACATTCGAGGTTGGGGGTGTTCTTTCTCCCCTGTCATTTTATTCCAGGTACAGTGAGGTCCACACATCAGATCTTCACATGGGTATCATGGAAGAGCAGGCGGAAAGCTAAGTCAGCCACCATGATGTAAATACTCAGTTACAGCACTGGGCTAGGAGTAGGGTGTCCGACGAGATCAGTACACCACCCACGCTGTGATCTTAGAGAAGCTCTTTGCCTCTCTGGGTTTCCGGTTTTACCATCTTCAAAATGAATGAGTCGGACCAGATGATACTGAGGTTCTCTGTCAATTTTAAAAGTGATGCCTCTGATGTGGTTCACATACAGATGATAACGGTGATAGATAGTAGAGAGACAGATGATGGATGGATGAGTGGAAGACAGATAGATATGACATGACAGACATGATGGATGCATAGATGGATGGATAAATGGATAGATGATGGTGATGGATGGATGAATGGATGGATGGATGTATGGATGGATAAATGGATGGATGATGGATGGATAAATGGATGGATGGATGGATAAATGGATAAATGGATGCAGAGATGGATGGATGGATGGATAGATGGATGGATGGATGGATAAATGGATGATAAATGAACGGATGGATGGTTGATAAAGCAGATGACATATATAGACATTATATATATATGTATCTACACATAAAAGGATTACTAAATTTTATAACAATCTGATACAGAATATTTATATTTGACATTTAAATGTCACAGGATTTTTTTTATTAGCTTGAGTACCTCAAGGTTATCCCTCTGCTATTCGGTTCATTTTAGCTGCTAACATGTGAGATTGGTCAGCTTTTACTGTATGAAAACACACCTGGGGCAGGACTAGCCCATGCTCCGGACTAGGCGTCGGCTTTGCCCACCTTCTCCGTGCTCAAGAGCATGGGGCAGGTGAGCATAAACAGCTGCTCGTGGCCCGGCTCCTTCTCCCGTCATTCTAATGGCCAAATATGGGGAAGTGAGGGGTCTCTGCTCTTAGCCCCCGCTCCACCACTGCAGTGGGTGGGACACTTCCCATTCCCCCGTCTCCCTCGCTTGTCCCCAACGGATCATGAAGAGTGTTAGGAAGAGCTGGGAGGTGGGAGAGGAAGAAGGGAGGGAGACTGGTGTGTAGGCTTTTCAAGAGCCCGGTGGAGTTCGTCATCATCAGCCCCGCTCACAGAGTAAGACGCCGGCCATGCGAGGCTGCGTGCTGGTCGGTGGCCGGGCTGTGGCCGGGCTGGGATTCACGCCTGGGTCCCGCTCCTGCCTGCACTGCTTTTATTAAGGTCAGGCTTCTCACGGTGAAGCACGCGCGTCTTAAGTACAGATTTCAGGAGCTTTGAAAAGTGTCGACACCGGGGCAACTGCTGTTTTCCTGGGCCTGGGGGCCCTGCATGACCTGCTACAGATGATGGGCGCTTTCAGCCTCACTGCTGGATTTTCTTTTCGTATTTCCAATAGTTTGCTCTTCCATTCTAGACTTAAATTTGCTTATGTTAAAGTGTTTTATTTTCTGCTACAATTCCCCATCTGTTCATTCAACATGACTGTTTTTTCCTTTAAACCTTTGAACTGAACGCTGTCGGGTAATCTGCTCGTCCCAGTGCCGGGTCATCTTAGGGCTTGTTTCTAGCTGATTCTTTTTGCACTGACGCCGTCAAACGTTTCTGTTCTTCGTGTGAGTCATCGTTTTCATTGTCTGTCAGATGCTGTGGGTAATACGTGCCGACATTCTGAACATAGTGGACTTTATTTTAATGGCATTTCTCTTGCTGGTTGATCAGCTTGAACTTTCAGAAGCTTTGTTTTCCATTTGGTTCGTGTGAGCCCATTTTAATTTTGCCCTTAGAGCAGCGTAAACACCTGAGTCCTGAGCCAGGCTCTGCTCTTTGAGGTTTCAGTGGAAAACTCGGGGGTTCACTAGGACCCTCTAATTCTGCAGAAGCCACATCATGTGCTCAATTCTTTTACTCTCCAACTTGCTGCTTTCCACGGGGCCCTTTGGGATCTTCTCCCAGGCGTCACTCCTCCCAGATCCGTGGAGGACTTGACGTCAAGCAGGCGTGAAGCCGGCAGCCTGACATGCTGTCCTGCGTACTAAATGCAAGCTAAAGGGGGACAGAGCATCTCTCCTCCTCCCACCTGCCTCAGGGGCTCCCGCGGTGCGTCTGGGGCAGAGCCCGTGCCTCAGGAGCCAAGATCGTTCCGTTAAAACTCGTGTGCAGGGGCCACCGGGTCCCGCCCTGAGTGGCACAACTGTCTCGTTTCAAAGGGAAATGCCCCCCCGCATCCCGGGACAGGGTGCGGAGGGCGAAGCGGGGGGCCTGTGTCGGGCGGCTCAAGTGCCTCCGGGCGTGAACCCTCCCCGCGGCCTGTGACCCAGGGGGCACAGACAGGGTCTGACCGACCACACATCGCATCTTCTCCCAACGACGAAGCCTGCCAGCGAATCGGGCTGGGACGCTTGTTCCGTCACGCGGCCCCGACCCGTGGCGCCCACCGGGCAGCGCGTTCCACGCCACGAGTCACGCCACGCGTGGCCGGAGTTTGCGGAGGCCCGTGCTGCACCCGGGCGCCCAGCAGAGCAGCGGCCGGGGGACGGGGGAGGGACGCCCCCTCCACGCGAGTCTCTGCCGCACTCACGCCTGTGACGAGATGCTCTGGCGGTAAATCCCGTGGCGAACAGCACAGGCGTCCTGTAGTGAGAGGCTAAGTGAGCCATGTATCCAGAAATGAAGACGCACGACAAATGATTGCTATTTGCGGGGTGTTTCATTTTCCTTCTTGATTTTTTAAACAAAAGATAAGAGAGGGAAAAATTAATTTAGAACAAATAAATAGCATGTAAGTTACCTCCCACCCCTCACCCCACCGTCACCCGCACACACCCCTCCGCCCCGCTGGTCGCCCGAGTCCCCCAGTCGTGGTCCAGAGTCTGTAGTAGTGGCATCAGTCAGCTCACTGGCCTTGTATCTCTGTGTTGGACATGTACTGACATCACCCAGTAGTTTTTGTTCCCCAACCTACTCCACTCAGTAAAATATCCTCAGGTTCCCTCCATGTTGTTGCAAGTGACAAGATTTCACTTTTTCTGGCTAAATGATTGGCATTTTCTGTAAGTAAAGAGCTCTCCAGGCAAGGCCGCCCCTGGGGCAGCAGCTTCCTGGGCGTCTGCAGCCGTCCACCCGGGAGAGAGCAGCGGGGACCTTCCTGACCCCCCGAGTTCTGCACACACTTTATCCCCAGGAGGCAGGAGTTAATGCCCCCACATTACAGACGAGAAAACTGCGGCCCAGAGCACCTAACCTGGCCAGATGCACAAGAGAACGAAGGGGCTGGCGTCTGGGTTTCAGCCTGGGTCTGCGCCGCAGCTGTTACCGGCCCTGCGGGCCCGGGGAGCAGGCGCCCTGGAGTCCTGCCCTGTGGGCGACTCAAGAGCAAGGCCAGTCCTGGCCGCAGCCTGGCTGGGAGCCACTAGCGTGAGAAGGCGCCAGCGCTGAGCTGCGGGGCTTTGGCAGCTCCTGTGGGGCCCGCTGCTCCCGGGCCCCCTTCGCCGGTGCTCCCTCTTCCCAGGCCCTCCAGGCCACCCACGAGAAGACCGGGGGTGGGCCAGGGGCCCAGGAACACTGGCCAGAGCAGAGAAGCCCACCCTGCGTGTTGGGTCTTGGCGGGGGTGCTCTTTTGGGGGCCTCTGCAGCCGCCCAGTCTTCCTTCACATGGTGGCCTGACCACAGGGTGGGCCGAGGCCTAGGAGGCCGCCCAGACAGCGCTCATCACAGGGCCAGACTGGACAAGAGGAAGAGCCATGCTCCACCAGGGCTCTGCTCTGGGCTCCCACCCGCAGCCCACGGCAGCTCGCCGAGGGCCGGGCCAGATGTATAAAAAGCAGGGGAGCCCGGCCTCCGATGTCCCTCTAACTCATGGAGCCGCCTGCCGGCTTAGCAACCCAGAGTCATGCTGTAGTAGGGGTGTGGGGGTAAGAGCGCAGATGCGTGGACTGCAGTGGATGTGCCAGTCCACGTGGAGAAGGTGACATTCACCCAGGAAAAGCAGAGACCGACACCTGCCCCCCAGCAGCAGAGCTGCTCGAGGAGGGTGGCCGGGACGGATTTGCGGTGAGGCTCCAGGTGCGAGGTGGAGGGAGGACGGGGCTGGCGGCTGACCTCCTGGGTGGCCTGCTGGCCTGCTGTCCAAAAGCCAGAGCCCGTCCGCTGCTCCCGGGACGGTTCAGGGTGAGGGAGGCAGTGCCCATAGGCATCAGCCCCCTTCTCAAACATAAACTGTGTACTTTAGAACACTTGGGGTTCACAGCAGATTGAGTGGACGCTCAGGACCCACCTGCCCCTGGGGCGGGGGCTCCCGGGAGCAGGGACAGCAACTGCAGGTGCCGGAACGCTGTCTGGGGAGGCGTGTTCACACACGTCCTGCGGCCACGACCCCTGTCACTGTGGTGCCCGCCTGGTCCTGCTGTGTCCGGGGGCGCGGACCAGCCCAGGCCTATGCGGGAGGCAGCAGGGGATTCTCAGCTGCTGGACACATGAAGGGCAGTGTGGGTGGCTGCAATGTCTCGGAGGTTGGGTGTGACCTGCACTCAGGTGTTAACCAGGACAGGTGAACCCCTGGGTGTGCCACCGGGAGGGTCCTGGGAAGGGGCCTGAGGAGGGGCAGGGCTTCCCCAGGAAAGGTCAGGGGCCGAGCAAGCCTGCGAGGTCCCGCCGTCTTCCCCGGAGCCTGCCTCAGCCATCAGTACCAGCGCCACCCTGTTCCTGCGACTGCTGCTGACCTGCCCCTAGCCTGCACTGTCCAGCCGTCTGTCTGCGTCCCCAGCTCCCTCCTGGTCTTCCTCTGCCTCAGTCTACCTTCCTTTCCACGGAGGTCCGCCCATTCAGCCTCCTGATTCTCAGTGCACCTGTGCTCTTCTTGCGGTCACTATGGGTGGTTTGCCTCCGCGAACACCCAGCAAGGAGCTGGAGTGACTTCCATCATCACATAAACGATGACACAGCAAACAGAAACGTAAACGATCGTGCTGAAGCAGTGGAAACCCAAGCCCAAGTGTCTTCACATAGTATCATACTCTTAAATATCAGTAACTGTCGGTGACAGTTAAATACGTGTAAGTGTGTAAACAGAGTCTGGGTGACTGCAGTCCAGGAAAGGAAGTCGCCCTCTCCAGTGACCCACAGCCCTCCAGACACTCCCCGACATGCCAGCATCTCCTTGGCGGCCGGATGGTGCCAAGCAACTCCCATTCAGACACACCCCGCAGTCGGCGAGCGTGTCTCTCAATTCCCAGACATCCCCTGCCTCCCACCAGCGAGCTGACACATCAGACTCCCGGTAACCATGTGTGGGGCTGGATGGATAAGGAAACGGTGGATGGATGCATGATAGGTGGATGGATGGGTGGACGGATGGGTGGACGGATGGATGGATGGACGGATGGATGG
>RJWH01007719.1:0-37149 GCA_004363575.1 Solenodon paradoxus | reverse complement strand
CAGACCTGGGACTCGAACCCAGAGTATTTGGCTTGCGTCCTTCAGCGGTAATTGACTCACCCACTGCTCTGCCAGGGCTCACCCATAAACATCTTTACAGAAGCTCATCCAAGAGCTCAAACACAAAGGGTGTCAAATTTATCTGGATCCACTCATCATAGAAGTTCCTTTAAGGAACCAGCACTTCAAAACAAAATACCTTGGCAAGCCCGTTGGGGATTCACCCCCAATGGCTTATAAATACATTTTCTTCCTAACAGTGATGGTCAGAGAATATACTCCATAGTATTTCAATCTTTTAAATATTTATCTGGGATTATTTAATGGTTGAACATGTACTCTATCTTATTTAATGGTTGAATGTGTAGTTCCACATGCACTTGAAAATAATGTATTCTGCTGTAGTCATCTGAAGGTTCTATAGATGTCATTTAAGTCAATTTAGTTGTTAGTATTGTTTACATTTTTCTCTATACCTATTGATTGTTGGCCTATTTTATTATGTCAGTCACAGAGAGATTTACAGTGTTAATTCAAGAAAGTAATTGTACAAAACACTATTAAGAATGAAAGCAGCAACAAAAACAAACACTGGGGAAGGAGATAAAGATGATTTCCAGACTTGACACCTTATATTATTCAAAATGTTCAGTTTTTAGTAAAAAAGTAAGACATTCACAAGATAAGAGTATGTGACCTATCACAGCATAGACAACGTATTCATAGAAGCTATTTCAGAAGAAACCCAGGCAATGGGTTTGCTAGACAGGCTTTAAATCAGTTTTTGGAATATGATCAAAGAATTCAAGAAAACCATGTTTATAGAACTACAGAAAAGTATGAGAGCAATGCCTCAGTGAATAAATGCCTCGGTGAATAAAGAATAAAGAAAAAATATACTAAAAAACAAAAAATAAGCAAAAATCCAACCACAGAATTGAATTCCTGGAGTCAAAAAGAACAATTGAAAAGAAAAATTCACTAGAAGGGATCAACATCAGATTTCAAGAGACAGAACCAAGTGTCAGTTAATTGAGATAGGTCTACTGAAATAAGTGAGACTGAATGAAAAATGAGAGAAAAAGATCACAGTTTCAGACACCTGTGTGACACAATCTATCAATACATACATGATGGAACTCCTTGGAGACAAGTATATAGAAGCAACAATGGTGATAAATTCTCTGAATGTGATGAGCTATATCGAAGAGACTCAGTGAACCCAGAGAGCCTCACTTAAACACATCCTAACTAAACTGTCGAAAATCAAAGTGAGTGAGTCTTGAAAGTAGCAAGACAAGTAACTCATTAATCAATGCAAGTGACCCTCAATAATTTTAGTGATTGATTTCTCTTCACAAATAATGGAGACTAGCAAGAAGTCAGATGACTTGAGAATACTGGAAGAAGAGACTGTTAATTAAAAATTATGAATCTGGCAAGACTATCTTTCAAAACTTAAGGAGAAATTAAGGCATTCCCACATAATGGAAAAATGAATGTTAGTCCTGTGCATACTTTCCCTATGGGAAATAATAAGTGGAGTCTTTCATGCTGAAACAAAAAGACACTAGACAGTAACTCAAATCCACATGAAGAAATAGAGGAACCAGTATAAAGATAAACATAAGATACAATAAGAGACTCTCCATTTTTTTGTTTGATACACTTTCCCTTCTTATTAAAAAGACAATTGCATAAAGCAATCATTATACAGGTTTATTTTGAGGCATAATATTTCTATAGATGTACTTTGTATGACAATAACAACACAAATGAGGGAGAAGGAAATTGATTCATAAAGAAGAAACATTTCGTATACTATTGAAATGTTAGCATGCATTTGAATTTGATTGTTAAAAATTAAAACAGTAATTTTAATCCCAGGCCCATCATTAAGTAAATAAAGACAATAGCAAAAGATAGACAACAACATTAAAATTGCACTCTAGAAAACATTTTTAGCAGGAGAAAAGGTAGCAAGGTAGAAATAGAAAAAAGACATGAGAAAATGGCACATATTTGTCCTATCTTTAGTAATTAAATGAAATGTAAATGGAGTAAGAAGTCTCATTAGATAACTGAGATTGATACATTAAAAGATTTGTCCAACTATACTTTTTCTACAAGAAATACATTTGTTTCAAAGGCACAAATAGTTTAAAAATAATACAATAGCAAAAGTTAATCCATGTAAACAGTAATCAAGAGAGCTGGCATCAGACAGTATAGACTTTGTACTGAGTTAGTGACCCCGCTCCCTTTGCCAAATGCATATCCAGTTGAAATCTGTGAATATTATCTTATTTGGAAATAATGTCTTCGTAGACTTAATCAAATTATGATGAGACTCTACTGGATTACGTTGGACCCTAATTCAATGACTGTTGTCTTTTTAAGAGAAGGCAAATTTGTAGAGAGACACAGCGACACAGAGAAAAAGCCATGCAATGACAGAGTTAAAATTTGGAGTGATGCATATATAAGGTAAGATAAACTGAAAATGGGCAGAAACCACCAGAGGCTAGGTACAGACAAGTAACACTACTGATACTTTGATTTCAAATGTCTAGCTTCCAGAACTGTGAAACTTTGTGCTTCAAAAGACACTTAATAAAGTGAAGACAAAACCTCCATAATAAAAGAAAAAAATTGCAAGCTACATATCTGATAAAGATATAGTATCCAGGATATATCAGAACTCTTACAGCTTGACAAGAAAAACACAAACATGACCATTTGAAAATTGACAAAAGATTTTGAATAAACATTTCTCCAAAGGATATTTACCAATGGCCAATAAGCACATGAATAGGTGTTCAACATTATTAGACATTAAAGAAACAGAAATAAAAGCTGCAGTGCCATACCACTTCACTTTCACTGGGATAGCTAGAATAAAAAAGACTGCTAATGACATGTGTTGTAGAGAACGTGCAGAAATTGCAACTCACATACATTCTTGATAGAATGTAAAATGCAGCCACTTTGGAAAACAGTGTTGTAGTTTCTCAAAAGTTAAACATAAAGGTGCCATGGGATTTAGTAATTTCAAGCCTAAGCATGCACCTGAGAGAATTAAAAATCTTTGTCATACAAATAACCTCCCCCCGACTTTGTACATGAATGTTTATAGTTGAGTTTTCCATAACATTCATGAAGAGGAAACAACTCAACTGTTGAATGAATAAACAAAATATGATATTTTTACACAATGATATCACTCAACCATAGAAAAGTACTAAGTGCAGTCACACATCATTTAACAACAGGAATAGATGCTGATAAATATGTCATTCGATGATTTCATTCTTCTGTGAATGTCTTAGAGTGCAAGTCCACAAACCTAGATGTAAGCTGTATGGTGTAGGCCATTGGGACCACCATCATATTTGTCATTGCCAAAAGTCATTAAGAAACTACATGGATTTGCAGCAACACGGATGAAAGTTGGAAATGTTATATCAAATGAAAGAAGTCAGATGAAAAAATGGTTACATTATAACTGTGTCCCCTTGTAGGAAATATCCATTATGGCTGAATCCACAAAAACAGAAAATAGATAATTGGTATCCAGAAGCTGGGGGGATGTTGGAATGGAGAGGGACTGTTAAGCCATTTGGTATTTTTTTGGTGGGGAGGTGGTGGTGGAGAAAAATGTTTTGGAATTATGTCAGGCTTCTTATTGCGTAATTTTGTGAATATATTAAAACCACTGAATAGTGCACCTAAAAGTGTGAATTCCATGGTATGTGAATTATAGTTCAATTTTACTTTAATATTATTGATTTATACAGTCTTAATGAGATATAATTGACATATAACATTGTATAAGTTTAGGGTATACAACTTATATATTTGTATATATTATAAAAAGGTTACCGCAGTTCATATCCATCACCTCGCATAGTTACAATTTAATCCCTTGTGATGACAACTTTTAGATTTACTCTCTTAGCAACTTTCAAATATACAATACAGTATTGGTGACTATAGTCACCATGTTTTGTATCTATCTCCAGAAATAATTTACTTTATAACTGGGAGTTGTACTCTGCCATATGTTTGAACATTTTAAAAATGAATTGTTGAGAGCTAAGCAGTTTTGAACTCTGGACATGAGTCCCGGATTTGCTAAGTTGAACCTTATTGTAGGATGATCACACAGGGTCATTTTGTTGGGGAACTTAAAGTATCAGTTGGTCATTTCTTGCTCTTGTGGGTTTTGTTTTGTTTTTTAATCCTGGGCTGGTCAGATTCCTAGAGAAGATTCATCTCCCAACAGAAAGATTGCCAGCATGACAAATGTCCAGCAGAGTTAGAATAGAACTAGGGTACTCATTATTCTATTTTAAGTGTGGAATTAGAGATAATACTCTCCTCAGTTGTGGCACATGTTTCCTAGTCCAGATCCACTCCTTTTCATACTCTTCTCCTGTGTTGTAGGAGTAGCTGTTGACCATCTGCATTAAGCGTGAGAAGAGACTGAGATAATCGTGCTGTGTCTAAACAGATGTCCAATTAATTCTCATTTTACCTCTTCCTTTTCACCACACAGATTAATTTGGTGAAACTTTGGGGGAATCATCTTGGGCATTTCTAGTACAGTGTTGGGTAATTATACTTGCGTGGTATTTATTGCAATAAATTGCTTGAGGTAATTTTAGTCACTTATTATATTCTATTTTCTATCCAGGCAGATATTCGTGCCTGTCCCACCATTAGTTGATGTGCCTACTGGTAATTAACATTCCCTGGTTCTAGCAGTTGGTTTTATTTTCCTCTTCTATCTTAAGCTCCATTTATAATCTAAGATTCTGTTGTTTGCATCTTAACAACTAGTACTTTACATTTGAAGCCACAAACTCTAAATTATCTATCTTCTTTAAAGATAAGCCAAGATTGAGAGCTCTGGCTTCTATCTTGCTCTGGGACTATTTTGACCAAGAGTTCCCTTGTGTCACTCTTCCTATTTCATTTGAATAAAGAGTTTCCTCATACAAATTGTCCAACCCCCTCACCCCTGGCAGGTGGAAAGCTTCCAGGAAATTCATTTGCTCTCCATCTATATGTTCGTGGTCAATAATTTACAACATTTTGGTGGTACACCATTTTCAGGAAAATAATTTTGATCACAAAATCTCATGCATTCTATTATATAGAGAGTATATATTTATAATAAAAAACATTGATATTTTTAGTTGATGAGATAAAAATATAAATAGACATTCTAAATTACTTTTCCAAAGCTAATGTATCATCTTGAGCTCCCACTTTAGAATCTTTGGTATACATTAGACTACAAAGAAAAGTGTTTCTTCATCTGTGATCCAAAGAGCACTCACCAAAATCCCCTGAGATACCTGTTAAAATAGTTTTGTGTCTTTTACATACCTATTTAATCAGAAACTTTAGCGATGGTTCCCTAAGACTTTCATTTTAAGTAGATCAGCCCAAGGATTTTTAGGAGCACTGAAGATTAAAAACCATTGGCTCAGAGCAATGTTTCTAAAATTGCTGGATTATATATAGCAAGCCTCAGTGTGCTTTATATAGGGATTTTTTTTGTTATCAGAACACATAATAAATCTAAAATATGGGTAGGGGCATCAAAATCTTAATATTTAAAAGTGCCCGCTGGTGGTTTTTAATGTTAAGACTTGATACTGGTTTGCTAAAACTGTCATAACAAAATACCAGAGATTGGGTAGCTTAAATAAAAGAAATTTTTTTTTCTCAGTTTTAAAAGCTAGAAGTCCAAGGTGTAGGCAGGTTTGCTTTTGTCTGAGGCCTCTTTTCTTGACTTCCAGAGGGCTGCCTTCACACCATGTTCTCACATGGTCATTCCTCTGTGGGTAGTCTGTTTGACAGCTCTCTGTGTGTGCACATTTCCTCTTTTCACCCTAACAGCCTTGTTTTTAATTTATTCACCTTTTAAAAGACCTCCTCTCCAAATACAGGTGCATTCGGAAGAACTGGAGACTAGGGTCCCACTTATGAATTTTGGAAGGCACAACCCATAACAGACATCAAGACTAGAATTTGTATTCTATATGGAATCCTGGAACAGAAAAAAACTATACAATAAACAAAAAAAAATCTGAAAAAAAAAATCTTTGGTTCATAATGATGTTTCAGGATTGGTTCAGTTAATATAAGGAATCTATCATACTGACATAAGATGTTAATAATAGGGAAAATCGGTAGGATTTTGAGAAATTGGCATTGGCAAGCGTTTCCAACAATACTACTATGTTATAAGGTAGGTCCTTTAGTTTTCTCATTTGTGAAATGAGGATACTAACAGTTCCATAAATATGATAAGATTCATGGAATTTAAAATGGATGGTGTAGGTTTATACACTTTGCAATCTGCACATGATTGTACATACAGATGTGGTTATGAATGTAAGCTTTTTCTTTTATAACAGTTTTCAATTTATAAAAGAAATCACTGGCATGGTAGTGTTCCAATACACCTGTATTCAATTTCCCCTGTTGTTAGCCGCACAATCAATATAGTATATTTGTTACAATCAATAAACCAAACTTGTTATTATTAAAGTTCATACTGCATGCAGATTTTCTTAGTTTTACCTAACATTCTTTTTCTGTTCCAGATCCCACCTAGGATCTCACATTACATTTAATTATCATGCTGTGTTAAATTCCTTGGAACTATGGCAATTTATCTGTGCTTTTAAGAAGTTTTCAGTATATTTCCAAATTTACCTTTCTTTTGAGACTGGTAATGCCTTGGAACTAAACCGACAAATTCTCAGTATCTTTATAGATTGTATGTGATACTCCGGAACACTAATTATTTCCCTGGTTTGGCTGATTATCAGAAACATGAGTAGACTTTTTTGAAACATAAGTCTGTGAGCCTTACTCAATACCCATACATTATTGTGTCCCAGGTTAACTGATTTGGGTGGGACCCAAGAATCCAGTTTTATTTATTTTAAACAAATTCGCTGATGGTTATGAGGCCATTGCTCCATCATAAGTTTGTGGACAAGCATTTGAGATTCTCTGGTTGGAAGCATTTCAATTTTCCTATTAATATCTAAACAGTCAGGAGTGGACTGAAAAGTGTGTAGTTTGTCTATATTGGCATAAGATTCTTGTTTGATAAAAGATGTAACTAGGTAATTCCTTCAACACCTATTAACTGAACTTCCATCAATGTCTACATCATGGAATATCTGTCCATATAGCAAATAACTCAGTCTTGCAACTCATACCACAAAGATGCATGTAATTCAATCCAGAGTAGTGATCTCTGTTGGCAGACAGAAAGGTTTTTTCTGTCACTCAACAACAGTATAAAATGGTAGATGAGGCTATGGAAGAAAAATTATCTTATGTGGTGAGAGGGTTATTAAAGTGTACAGCCAAGAAAATGAAATACTGTTCAGGCAACTTCCTATCCACCTTAATGTCAGACAATAAACACTGATGAGCTGTCTATCCAAACCAGTCTCCACACAAAATAAGGTGCGTGTCAGATAGCTTTGACAAGTACAAGCACATAAGACAAGTCCACTTAAACTAAGGCCTTAGGTGATATGATCTGCAGATCAGTCACAATCATTTCTCTTTAAGAGGTGATGTGAGTTTATTTTTGGGAAGATAGAAATTTGAGTAGCCAAGTAATTCCCCAAAGTATCTAGCCAAAAAAAATGCAATTTTCTCTGAAAATTATTCTGCAATCATTTGTATTCTTTCTTTGATGATTTTCCATCTTTTCTGAGTTTCTGTTTTCACATTAAACATTATTCATGACTTTTTAAAAAATTTCAATAACTTTTATTCTACACATTAAAATAAACTCCTATGTATAGTTTACCCATTCCTCAGATACATGTCACCACACCCTGCCTCCACCAAATCACCAACTGTTTTTTAACATTGTCCAGTGGGCTCCACCACCACTCCCCTCCCCCTGCCATCCTGTTCCCTATTGGTGACCTCAGGTCTATTGCAAGTGTCCAAGGATTGGTTTTGTTTCATCTGTTGCTTCGTTTTTAATATTTACATTCTACCTATGAGTGAGGTCATCTGGTATCTATCTTACTTATTTTGATTTATTTTACTTAGTAAAATCCCCTCTAGATCCCTCCATGTTGATTTACTGACAGAATTTCATCTCTTCTAAGAGCTGTATAGTATTCCACTGTGTATATATACCTCATCTTTTTTATCCATTCACCTCATGTTGGTCACTAAGGTAGTTTCCAGTGCTTAGCTTGTGTGAACAAGGCTGCAATAAACATGGAGGTACATACACTCTGTGAATTAGTGTTTTTGTATCTTTTGTGTAAACACCTAGAGGTGAAATGGTGGCATCATATGGGATTACCACCTTCAAGTTTTTGAAGAAATGCCACAGTTTTCCATAGGGATTGCATCAAATTGGTGGGAACCAGCAGTGTAAAAGTGTTCCCTTTTCTCCACATCTGCACCAACCTTTGATGTTTGCAGACTTCTGGATAATAGCCACTCTCTCAGGTGTAAAATAATATCTCAGTTTTAATTCGTATTTCACTGATAGTCAGCAAGCAGGAAAATAATTTCAGATGCCTGTTGGCCACCTGTGTATCCACTTCAGAAAAGTGACTCTCCAATTCTTCTTTCTATTTTTATGGGATTGCCTGTTTTTCTGTTACTGAGTTTTATGAGTTCTTTGTATATTTTAGATATTAAGTCCTTGTCAGAAATATGAAAAACAAATACCCTCTCCCAGTTAATAGATTACCTTTTTGTTTTGATGATGTTTTCTTTTGCTATGAAGAAGTCATTTAGCTTCATGTTGTCCCAGTTGTTTATTTTTCTTTTGCTTCCCTTGAGGCTGAAGTTGTGTCCCCAAAGGTCTCGTTAAAGCTGATGTCATGGAATGTATTTCTTGTGTTGTCTTCCAAGAATTTTATGGTTTTCAATCTGATGTCCAACTCTCTATCTCATTTTGAATTAATTTTTGTAAATGGTGTTAGAGAGTGGTGTAGCTTCATTCTTTTGCAAGTGGCTATCCGGTTCTCCCAACACCATTAATTTCCTTTCTCCATCATATATTTTGTCTCCTTTGCTGTAGATTGACTGACTGCATGTATGTCAGTTTCTGCTGATCTAATTCTGTCCACTGATCTGTGCCTCTTCTATTATTCCAGGATGATAATGTTTTGATCACCATCACTTTGTAATATAGCTCCATATCTGGAAATGTAATCTTTCCAGATTCATTAATTTTTCTCATAATTGCTTTGGCTATTTGAAGTTTTTTGTTGTTCCATATGAATTTCAGGCTTTTTTTGGTTCTATTTCCTAGAAATAAACCTGTGGGATCTTAAAACTGATTGCATTAAATCTGTTTATTGCTTTAGGTACTATGACCATTCTAATGACATTCATTCTTCCTAACCATGAGCAGCGAATGGTTTTCCACCTCTTTGTATCCTCTTCTATTTCTTTTAAGAAGGATTTGTAGTTTTCATTGCACAGGTTTTTCACCACCTTTGTTAAGTATATTCCAAGATATTTGATTCTTTTTACTTCAGTCTTAAATAGTGTAACTTTTTAATTTTATTGTCTTCTAGTGTGTTGTTTACATAAAAGAACGTGATGGATTTTTGTGCATTGATTTTGTTGCCAGCCACTTTACTGTACTCGTTCATTGGTTATAGTAATTTTTGACAGAATTTTTAAGGTTTTCAATGCATATAATCATATCATCTGCAAATAATGATAGGTTTACTTCCTCCTATCCAACTGAATTCTTTATATTTCTTTTAGTTTCCTAATTTTTCTGGTTAAGACTGCCAATATGATGTTAAACAGCAGTGGTGAGAGCGGACAGTGTTTTCCTGCTTCTGACCTTAGAGGAAATGCTTTCAGTTTTCACCATTGGCTAGGAATGTCATATATGGGGTTTATTATGCAAGATTTTTATCATAAATGGTTGTCAAATATTTTCAAAAACTTTTCTTGTACCTATTGATATAATGTTTTTTTTCCTCCTTGCTCCTTTTGATATAGTTTATTTCTTTAATAGATTTCTATATGTTGAACCATCCTTGCATCCCTGGGATGAATCTCACTTGGTCATGATGGATGAACTTTTTGATGTATTGTTGAATTAGGTTTGTTAATATTTTGTTGAGAAGTTTTACATGTTCATTAGAGATTTTTATCTCTAATGTTCTTTTTCGGTGATGTCTCTGTCAGCTTTTGGTAACATCGTAGAGTTAGCTTCTGAAGATCTGAAGAGAGACATTGACAGCAACACCCCACTTACAACAGTGGACAGATCAACCAGGCAGAAAATTAACAGAGAAACAACCACTTTAAATGATCCTCTGGAACAGATATTTCTGATAGACATATACTGATCACTTCACCCAATGTCTACAGGTTTCTTTTTTCTCTCAAACACTCATGGAACATTTTTTAAGGACACATCATATGCTGGAACACAAACATCTCTCAACAAATTTACAAAGATTGAAGTCATATCAAGCATCTTCTCAGCCCACAGTGGCCTAAAACTGGAAGCCAACCACAAAAAGAAAGCTGTAAGACCCCAAACCAATTGTAAATTCAATAATATGCTCCTGAATGACTCTTGGGTAAAAGACAAAATCAGAGAGGAACTTAAAAATGTTTAGAGACAAATAAGAATGTGGACATGAGCTACCAGAATCTATGGGATGTAGCAAAAGCAGTACTAAGGGAAAAGTTCATTGCAATCCAGGTCTATCTCAAAAAACAAGAAAAATTGCAAATAAACAACTTAACTCTACATTTAAAGAAACCAGAGAAAGAACAATTAAAGCCAAAAATCAGCAGAGGAAAGGAAATGATCAAAATTCGAGCAGAAATAAAGGAAATAGAAAATAAAAATACAATCCAGATGGTTAATGAAACCAAGAGATGGTTTTCTCAAAAAACAAATAAAATTGACAAGTCACTAGCTAGACTCACAAAGAAAAAAAAAGGAGAAAAGTCTCATAACTAGATTCATAAATGATAGTGGAGAAGTTGCAGCAGATACACGACAATTTATAACACCATAAGGGACTAGTATGAACAGCTCTACATCAACAAAATTGACAACATTGAGGATATGGACAGATTTCTAGAAAAATAGTCTACCAGCACTGAATCTGGAAGAATTGTAGAACCTGAATAGAACAATTACAAGCAAAGAAATTGAAGATGTAATAAAGGGGCCTCTCCAAAAATAAAACTCTAGGACCTGATGGCTTCTCCAGAGAGTTCTACCAAACCTTCAGAGAAGAATTAACACCTACTTTTCTCAAGTTCTTCCAAAATATTGGAAGGAACTGTCCCAAATAATTTTTATGAGGCTAATGTTACACTGATACCAAAAGGTGACTGAGATGCCACCAAGAATGAAAATTGCAGACCAGTATCCCTAATGAACATAGATACAAAAACTCTCAACAAAATATTAGAAAGCCGAATTCAACAATACATCAAAAAGATCATCTATCATGACCAAGTGGGATTCATCCCAAGGATGCAAGGATGATTCAACATACCTAAATCTATTAATATCAGACACCGTATCAATAAGAGCAAAGAGAAAAACCATATGATTGTATCAATAGATGCAGAGAAAACTTTTGACAAAATCCAACACCCAATTTTGATAAAAACCCTCCATAAAATGGAAATAGACATTTCCTACCTCAGCATTATAAGTCATATATAAAAAAGCCACAGACAACATCATAGTTAATGGCAAAAAATTGAAAGCGTTTTCTCTTAAGTCACGAATAAGGCAAGTTTGTCCATTCTCACCACTGTTATTTAACATTGTACTGGAGGTCTTAGCCAGAGCAAATAGGCAAGGAATGGAAATAAAAGGAATCCAATTGGAAAGGAGGAAGCAAAATTCTCTTTATTTGCAGGTGACGTGATTACGTATATTGAAAATCCCAAAAACTCTATCAAAAGCTTCTAGAACTCATCGATGAATACAGTAAAGTGGCACACTACAAAATCAATGCACAAAAATCTGTTGCATTTTTGTATGCAAACAACATGCTAGAAGAAAATGGAATCACAAAAATCACACCATTTAAAATAGAAGTTAAGTGAATGAAATACCTGAGCATATACCTAACAAAAGAAGTAAAAGATCTATACAACAAAAATTACAAGTTCCTCTTAAAAGAAATAGAGGAGGACACAAAGAAATGGAGAGATATCCCCTTGTCTTAGCTGGGAAGAATCAATATCATTAAAATGGCCATCTTGCCCAAAGTAACATCTAGATTTAATGCAATCCCCATTAAAATCCCATGGGCTTATTTCCAGGAATTAGAACAAAAAATCTTAAAATTTAATGGAGCAACAAAAGACCCCGATTAGCCAAAAGCAATCATTAGAAAAAAAAGAATGAAATTGGAGGTCTTATACTTCCAGACTTCGAACTATATTAGAAAGCAATAGTGATCAAAATGGCATGGTGCTGGAATAATAACAGAGTCAGTGATCAGTGGAATAGAACTGAGTCACCAAAAAGTGACCCACTCACATACAGCCAGTTAATCTATGACAAAGGAACGAATAACATTCGATGGAGAAAGGAAAGTCTATTCAACAAATGGTGTTGGGAAAACAGGACAGCCACATGCAAAAAAATGAAGCTAAATCTCCCTCTAACACTATTCACAAAAATTAACTCAAAATGGGTTAGAGAATTGAACAAAAGACCAGAAACCATAAAGTTCTTAGAAGACAACATAGGAAAGACTTTCCATGATATTAATCATAGAGAAACCTCTGGGGACTCAACTCCACCATCAAGGGAAATGAAAAGAAAAATAAACAACTGGATCTACATCAAATTAAGCCGCTTCTTCACAACAAAAGAAAACATCATCCAAACCAAAAGGAAGCCTACTAACTGGGAGAAGATATTTGCATTTGGTATTTATGACAAAGGCTTAATATCTAAAATATACAAAGAATCATAAAATTCAACAACGGAACAAGCAATCCAATGAAAATATGGGAGGAGGAATTGGAGAGCCACTTTTCTGAAGAGGATATACAGATGGCCAACAGGCACATGAAATTATGTTCCTAATCACTGGCTATCAGGGAAATGCAAATTAAAACAACAAAGAAATATCACCTTACACCTGAAAAACTGGCTATTATCCTAATGTCTGGAAACAAGAAATACTGGCGAGGAACACTTTTGCACTGTTGGTTGGAGTGCAAGTTGGTACAACCCCTATGGAGAACTGTTTGGAGATTCTTCAAAACCTGAAGATGGAAATACCATATGATCCCTTCATTCTACCTCTAGGCATCTACTCAAAAGATTCAAAAGCACCCATTATAGAGATGTATGTATCCCCATGTTTATTGTAGTCCTATTCGCAATAGCTAAGAACTGGGAATTATTAATTGCCCAACATCAGATGAATGGATCAAGAAGATGTGGTACATATATACAATGGAATACTATACAGCCCTTAGAAGAGATGAAACCCTGTCATTTGATTCAACATGGATGGAACTAGAAGGGATTATGCTAAGTGAAACAAGTCAAAAGAAGAAAGATACCAGATGACCTCACTCATAGGTAGAATGTGAATAGACAAAACAAAAGAACAGAAGTTGTTCAAAACCTATATAAAGAAAACTATAAAACATTTGTGAATGATATTAAAACAATTAGTTAAGTTATATCACATACCTTGTTCTTGAATAAGAATATTCAACATTAGTGTCCCCTAGTGGTCTAATGGATCAGGGCACTGAACATAGTCCACATGCATGCCAGGGACCCAGGTCCAAGACTCAGGGCCTGGAGGGTAACAAGCAAAATGAACAATTAAATAAATAATAAATAAATAAGTTAAATGTTTCTTCCTCTTCTTCCTGTCTACTTACTTATGCACCTTCATTACTGCTTGCACCTTTTCTTTCAAAAAAGAATATTCAGCAGTATAAAACATCAAGTCTTTATAATATAATCTGTAAAGTTTATACAATCTTAACAAAAACATAATCTTTTTTAGCTAGACAAGTTTATTGTAAATTATTTGTAAGAGTAAATGCAAAATATTTCTTCAAAAAAACGTGTGAAACTTTATCTAATAGTAAAACATATAGTCTTTATAATAGCATAGCACATTATGTATCATATATAATATAATGACATGAGGCTGTCAATCTGGTATATAAACAAAACAGGAGTATGAATTAATAGAAAATCCAACTGAAGATTCAACTGCACATGAAAATTCAATAAATAATACAGGAGGCATTCAAATCAAAATAGAAAGATGTATTTCTTCAGAAATGATATTAGGATCAGTCAATTTCCATAAAATAAACTGTCTCCATTCCTCACAACATGCATGCACATACTCAAATAAAACATGGGAGTATTTTTGTGTCACCTGGAATTAGGAAAATTTTTCCAAATCCTTACTCAAAATCCAAAATTAACAAGGGAAAACAACACATTTTGATTAATTTTTCAAATTTTACATGAACATAAGCACCATAAGCAAGATTAAAAGGTTTCTGTAGACGTGCCCCGGTAGAGTAAGTCACCTCCAGAGGAGTACAGTCCATGTACATCCCAAGGAAAAAAGCTCTGTGTTCCGGATCCAGGGGGCGGCTAGGACAGCCAATGTGAACAACTAAATAAAAATAAAATTAAAATGCTTCTTCCTCCTCTCTCTACCTGCCTGCTTGCTACTTGCCTTCATTCCTGCCTTACATTTTCTTAAAAAAAACAAAAGCAAAAAATGAGTACTGTAAAACTAGAAATATTTTTAATGCATATCACCAAAAAAGATGAACATATCATATACAGTTTCTAAAATTTGAGGAGAAAACTGGCGATATATTAGAAAAATAGCAAAAGATATATGAACAAAAAGTTCACCGAAAAGGAAATTCATATGGCCTTTACCATCTGAAAAGTGACTCAAGTATGTTCATATAGAAATTCAAATTTCTTTAAACTTTTTGCTATGAAAAAATTTAAACATATTAAAATAGCATTATATAATAACCCGCTAATATACCCATCACCCAGCTTCATAAATTATCAAGAGACAAACTGTGGTATATTCTGTAGTAAACCATCCAAATCAAACCATATTCCCAGTTCCAGGAATGAAACAATCAATTCTTCGGATGTTGGAATATTGATAAGTAGAAACTGTGAGCTGACTCCTCTGGGAGTTCCCTTCAACTTAAGAAATCTGCCTCGTCAATTATGACACCCCTTTAAAAGGGTAGCCTTCATTCAGTGAAGGTCCATGAGGGATATGAAAGCCTGACCCTGTGCCTTAAATCAGGATTAAATTATAGTTATAGTTAATCCCAGCTCTGGGGCTCCCTCTGGGATCTGCTGAGGCCTTTCTTTAACTCCTTCCTGTGTCTAACCTTACCTGACTTCCATTACACCAGAGTCTGTCTTCTAGGGAATCAACCTGTACCAAACATGAATCAAAATACATGAGAAGTCATTTCTCAACTATCTGATTGGCAAAATTCCAAAAATTTGACAACATATTCTGTTTCCAAGGCTGTAGAGGAAAAGCATAATCACTCATACATCACTAGTGAGAAAACAAAGTGATACAATTCAGTTAGAGATGAATTGGTAATATTTTGGGGAATCCCACATATATTGACCAGTTGATGCAGAAACTATTGATTCCAGAAAACTATACCAAAGATGAATTGGTAACAATATGTCGTAATATATGCACGAAGATTTTTTGTAACTCTATTTGTAATAGCAAAATTTGTAAAGAATCCAAGTGTCCGTTATTAAAAGATTATTTGAAAAATATATGGTACATTCACATAATAAAGTAGCAGGCACTTAAACAAGAACTGGAGAAGCATTCTGTGTAGTTCAATGGAGTGATCTCAAAAAAAGCAAAGTGCCAAGCCATGTATACAGCAAGTCACTTTTATCCAAGAAAGGGAAATTAACAAGTAGAGACATTTTGCTCATATTAAAACATTGTTGAGAGAAATTACAGACAGCTTAATTAGATGGAGAGAGATTCTGTATTCACGGTTCAGGAAGACCCGCTATTGTAAAGACCCACTTATTTTTCCAAATTGATCTATAGAGTAAGTAAAATGCCAAATAAAATTCCGAAAGGCTTTCTATGGAATGTTACAAGTTCATTCTAAAATTTATACAGAAATGAAAGGGACCTGCAATTGTTTACTGTTGAAAAGTAACAAAGCTGGAAGACTAACACTGTTTTCAAAGCTTGTTATGAAACAAGAGTAATACAGACAGTGATCTTGGCAACAAATAGAAAAATAGATCAAAGACGAAAATAAGAAGTCCAGACATACACACATGCACACACAGACAGATACACACACACATATGTGGACAACTGATTTTGGCAAATAATTAAATAAAAATCAGTGAAGTATTGACAGTCTTTAAAAAATGATGCTGTAACAATTGCATATTTACATGGAACAAAGCTATCTCAATTCATGACACATACTACATATAAACAAATCATTGACCAAAATGTAAAATCTAAAACTATAAACTTCTAGAAGAAAACACCAGAGAAATCCTTTGTAACCTTGGCATAGAAATTTCTTAGATACAACACCAAAAACATGATCTACCAGAAACAAACCAATAAATTGGACTTTATCAGAATTAAAACTTATCACTTTGAAAGACAATCTTAAGAGAACGAAAAGACCAGTGACAGATTGAGAAAATATATTTTCAATGAACATATCTGATAAAGGACTTTTTTCCAAAACATATAAAATAATTTCAAACATCAATACAATGAAAAAAAATTCTGTTTCTTATTTATTAAAGGAAAGTTGCAGGTATGAATAAAGACAAGCTGAGAAAGACTGGAAGAGAGAGGAGGATGAAGCACATTTATTTGATTATTCATCTTGATTTTACTCTGGCCTCAGGTCTTGAACACAGGTCCCTTAGATATGCAGCCTGCACTCTCTACCCTTTCAGCTGAAGGCAGCTGATTATACTCTTATTTCTCCAGGGTGTGTCCCAATTCTTAAAAAAGCAGAAAATTTTTACAGATCCTTAACCCAAGATGATAAACATTGTTTACAGATGACTTCATTTTCTATGTAGAAAATCCAAAAGAATCAAGAAAAGTCTCCTGAAACTAATAGGCAATTACAGCACAGCTTCAGGATACAAGATAAATATACAGAATTTAATTCCTCTCTTATGTGACAACAATGAACAAGTGAAATTTGAAATTAAAAACACTATCAATTACATTAACATTCCAAAAATAAATTGCATGCTATAAATTTAACAAAATGCATACAAGATCTATGAGGAAAATGACAAAACTCTGATAACTGAATTTAATTAACTACGTAGATATTCCATGTTTACGACACAACGATGTAAAGATGTCAGTTCTTTCCAACTCGATTTGTAGATTCAATGCAAATCCCAATCAAAATCTCAGCGAGTTAGTTTGTGGTTATTAACAAACTGATTCTAAAGCTTATAATGTGAGGCAAAAATATCCAAAATAGTCAACACAATATTGAAGGAGAAAAACAAAGTTGGAGAACTGATGCTACCTGACATCCATATTTTCCATAAAGCTACTGTAATCAACACAGTGTAGTACTGACAGAAGAGCAGATCAATGGAATATGGTATTGACAAAGGAATAGATCAATGGAATAGAATGGAGAGTCAGGAATAGACCCACATAAATATATTCAAGTTATCTTTGACAAACGAGCAAAGACAATAAAATAGAGAAAAGATGATCTCTTCAACAAATGGTGGTGGAAGAACTGGACATCCACATGGAAAAAAAATTAATCTAGATGTACACCTTACACCTTTCACAAAAATTAACTCCAAGTGTGTCACAGACCTAAAGATAAATTGCGTAGTATAAAACGCTTAGAAGATAACATAGGAGAAAACCTAAATGATCTTCAGGATGGTGCTGATATTTTATATATAACACCAAAGTTGTAAACAATAAAAGAAATGATTGATAAGCTAGACTTCATCAAAATTAGAAACTTCTCCATAAAGGGAAATGTTGAGGAAATGAACTCTTGAGTGGTAGAAAATATCTGCAAAAAAGGCACATCTCATAAAGAATTGTTTTCCAAAATATACAAGGATTTCTTTAAAGTGAACAATAAGAAAACAAACAACCCAATTTTAAAGAGGGTCAGAGATCTAAATACCTCACCATAGAAAATATGCAGATGACAAATTAGCATATGAACAGATGCTCTATATCATGTCATCAGAAAAATGCAAATTAAAACAGCCATGAGGTATTACTACAGACCTAACAGAAGAGCCAAAATCTGAAACATTGACAACACCAACTGCTGGTGACGATGTGCAGCAACATGGTGAATCTTCTTCATTGTTGGTGGGAACGTTAAAGGGTACAACTTTGGAAGACAATTTGATAGTTTCTTACAAAACTAAGCATACTCTTAAACCATACAATCTAACAATCACCTTAGCATTTACCCAAAAGAATTGAAAACATGTCCACAGGAAAACCTTCATACAGATGTATATAGCAATTTTATTCATGATTGCTAAAACTTGGAAGCAGCCAAGATGTCTTTCAGTAGACGAATGGATAAGTAACTGCGGTACGTGGAGACAATGGTGCCAAAAAGAAATGAGCCATTAAGCCATGAAAAAAAATCATGAACAATAAATTTATACTACTAAGTGAAAGAACTCAATCTAAAAAAGCTACACATTGTATGATTTCAATCTAGTAACATTCTAGAAAAGACAAAACTATGGAGACACTAAAAAGATCAGTGATAGGCAGGATCTGGAGTGGAGGGGAGGAATGAGTGGGCAAAGCACAAAGGAATTTTAGTACAACGAAAATACTATGTATGGTACTATAATGATGGATACCTGTCATTATACACTTGAACAAACCTATAGAATGCACAGCATTAAGAGTGAACTGATTGTAAACTATGAACTTTTGACAATTCTGATGTGTCAATGTAGGTTTACCAACTGTATCCAATGAACTACTCTGGAGAGGGATATTAACAACGGCAAAGTCTATGATGTTAAACTGAGGCTGGAGAAAGTATATGGGAAATCTCTGTACCTTCCTCTCAATTTTGCAATAAATCTAAAGCTTCTCTAAGAAGTAAAATCCTAATGACGAAAAGAATGAATAATTTTAAAAAGAAGATATACAGATGATAAATAGGCACTATTTGCCAAACCTAAAAGCAACTAGTAGGTAAATGGATAAACTCTGGTACATTTAGACAATTCAAGTAAAAAGCACAGTGGTTTAATACACCAGTTATCTATTAAAATAGCCAAACATTAAAAAAAAAAAAAACTAATATGCCAGTTTTCATCAAGTCGTGAAACACTTGGAACTCTCATGTACTCGTGTTGGGAATATAGAATGATACAGCCACTAGGGGAGGCAATTTGTCAATTTCTCAAAAAATTTAAAGCATGCCTACATTATGATCAACTCATTCCACTCTAAGAAGAATGAAAGCATATATCCATACAAAGATTTGTACATAAATTTTCATTTTTTATTTGTCATAGTCAAAACCTGAAAACAATTCAAAATCCATTAATTGATGTGTGGATAAACACACTTTGATATAATCACAGTAGAATAACACCTGGTAATAAAAATAGTGCAAATATATGACATATGAGTTTTAAAATAATTATGCTGCAAGAAAGAAGTTTTAACAAAAAAAACTTAAAAAATCCATTTGCATAAAACTCCAGAAAGTGAAAACCAAGATAAAATGACAACAATGATCAGCATATGAAGGAGAGTTGTAGGGAAGGAGACCACAAGAAAAATCATGAACATGGGAGACGATGTGTTCACCATCTTGATTGTGGTGATGGTTTCACTGTTGTGTTTCGCTGGAGTCTTCAGACACATGTCAAAATATATAAAATTGTACTCTTTAAATGTGAGCCTACTGTATGTCATTTATATCTTAGTAAAGGTATTTAGAAAATAAAAACAGAAAAGAGAAGTAAACATCATAAGTTCATTATGGAAACCCTCTGATTGGCACATCTCTAGGTATAATAAGGGTAACACCATTAATAGGTGTTATCCAAAATGCTAATTCATGTAGAAATACTGAGGGCCCGAGGCACTCCTTTGACAGTGGATTCAAATGTTTTTCCAAGTGCGGTACTGACCTGAAGAAACAAAATCAGAACAGCAAATTTGTTCTGACTTCTTGCTGTTCTGGGCCTGCACTTCTGTATGGTGCTGGGAGGATCTTGGAAGCAGAACCCTCAAGTGACAGAATCTTCATCTTGATTAAGATAGGTGGCGACTTACTGGTACATCTGAATTGTTTGTGTCATCACTGATTAGCAGAAGAGTTCAGACCAAGTTTCGGAGTCATTAAAAAGGAACATGTCCTGGCTATAGCAAAAGTAATTATTCTAAAGAAGAGCAGAGGTTAGAAGTCAAAGAACATGTTTTCTTTTAAGAGAGGAAGGAATGAAGAAAGAGGAAGAAAAAAAGCACTTTATTTATTTAATTGTTCATTTTGTTTTTTCATCCTGGCCCTAGGTCTCAAATCCGGGTTGTTAGGATGTATATGCTTTGCACTCCAGGGTGTCAGCTGTCCGAGCTACAAGGGCGTACCCCAAGAATCCATTTTTGAAAAATAAATGATGCATTTATTTTAGGTGGTGACCTGTCATGACAGCATTTTTAATGAATCAGCTGATATTGTTTATCAAAATACCAGTTAGGTGCAGAATTTTTAAATTTGTCTATGGTTCTATTATTGAATTGTCTCATAAATACATAGGGCTATATAACTTCTTTATGAGGAATTATGTCTCATTCATTTTAAGAAGCCTTTAGTTGATTTTAATTCCATTTTTTGTATTGCAAATGTTATACATATCATAAAAGAAATCTTACTATCTGAAGCAATTTGAAGAGATGTATTTCTTAGAATTAAGTCTAAGTATTTATATTTAACCATAATTAGCCATTGAATGAATTTAATCTCTGAAGAAAAACAGCAAGAAGTCAAATCTAGGTCCATTTTAAGTATTTGTAACTCCTTAATGCCTTTGCATATGATTGCTCTACTTTAACATCAGCAAGGGTGTTTTCAAAATCTCTCTCTACACAAACCAAAATAAATTACAGAACAAATGAACTCATTTGCTGCTTTAAATCAACAAATTGAATAGTTTTCCCTCCTAATGAATTGCATATCAATTTGTTGTATGTCATGTATTTTTGATATTTTTTATATTTTATTTGGAAATAGTTAAAGAGAGCAGCATGAATTTGGAAAGATGGTTAAAAGAAGTTCCATGTACTCTACATCCAGTATTCCCCTAATGGTTACATCGGAAATGATTGTAGTACAATATCAAAACCAGTAGTATGAAATAGTGCGGGGTGTGTGTGTGTGTGTGTGTGTGTGTGTGTGTGTGTGTGTGTGATTCTCCAACATTTTATCACGTGTGAAGATTCCTGGAAACACTGTTACAATACAGGTGTAGAATTATTTCATCACCACAGAGACGTCTGATGAACTGTCTATGTGTAAGTTACACTCACCCCCCCCACCATAATGCCCCTTCCCTGCCACCATACCTAAACCTTGGAAACCACTAATCTATTGTCTAGCTCCATAATTTTGTCATTTTAATGGAATCATACAGGATGTGACTTTGGGAGATTTGCTTTTTTCACTCATCATAGCTTTCTTGAGATGTACCCAAGTGTTAGATGTATCAATTTCCTCTTTCTTATTACAGAATCATATGCCACAATTTACATACCACAGTGTGTACAACTCTTCACCTATCGAGGAGTATTTTGATTATTTTCAGTTTTTGGTTATTACAAATAAAACTGATATGAGAAATCACATAAAAAATCCCATATATCATAGCAAGAAGTGTAGTTTAATTATTCTACTGCTCATTAAGGAGGCAAAGCAAAACTACCAAGAAGCATAGAAAAAAGGATGAACTGCCTTCTGATTGAAGCAGTCAGGTCTCAGAACCTTATTTTTTAAGAGGAAGGAAGGCAGGAAGGAGGAAGACAAGTAGGCAAAAGGCAGTCAGGGAGAGAAAGGAAGAAGCATTTCATTTATTTGGTTGTTCATTTTCAGCTGTTCCCACACATACATAGTCTGGGCATAGAACTAGGGTTGGACTGTGCTCCAGGCAAGAGCTTAACACCTGAGCCATCAGGGCCAGAGCCCTCACTTTTAATTAACCCATTATAAAAATCATCCTTCAAAACCTGTACTTTTTCTTTCTTGCTTATTTTGCTTAGCATGATCCCCTCCAGTTCCACCCAGGTTGTTGCATAAAGAAATAAAACAGACAAACCCCAACAAAATTCATAAGACAAGACTGGCTAGCTGTGGGGGGTGGGTGGGGGCGGGGTGAGGGTGTGCAAGGGCAGCAGAAGGAAGGAGGGAGCAAGGTGGTGGGTGTGCTGTGAAATACACACAGACAGGAGTGGCTTCAATATCCTAAAATGAACATAGCAAAGCAAACAAAAATAATAGAATTACTTTTAAAAATAAATAAACTTACCTATAATACAAAAATAATTATCCTTGTCAAGTCCTCTCTACCGTAACTTTCTAGAGATAATTTGTTAACATACATCATGCTCTCTATTAGGACATTACCCACAAGAATACCAGATCCATCTTTCTACACACTTAAAGTGATCTACAAATATATTAAATACTTAGGCCATATAAGGGAACAAAAGACAGTCCCTCCCTCATAGAGTTTTCAAACTAGTGAAGACGACAGAGGAACAAAACTAGTGAATGTTCTACTCTGTGTTTTAGATTGTAGATGGAATGAGCTGTAAAGTTCTCTCTAGAACTTTATGTGGTATTTTAGCAGAGATCTAAGCAAAGTAAAGGAGTTAGCCATATGAATATCTGGAGACAGTATTTTAGCCGAGAAGTACAAAAGTTCCAAGGCAAGAGCGTATTGGGTTTATTGGGATCACTGCAAGAGAGACAAATATGCTTAGATGAGAGTGAGTAAGGGAGAATATTCAGAGGAAAAGTTGGAGAAGTAGTCATTGGCAAGATCTTGTACGAACTTTGAATTTGAAAATTTTTGAATATAGGAATGACAAGAACTGTCTGTTTTAAAAAAGATAATTCTGGTTTTCGAGTTGAGTAAAATCTAAGGGTGCATAGGTAGAAGCAGGGATAGAAGTCAGGGGTCATTGTATTAGCTCAATAGCGGTGAGAAATGGTTAGATCGAGAGTATGTTTTGAAAGGCAGATCTGACAAGATTTTTTTTAACAGACTGGTGAGAGAGAAGAGTGCAGAATAGCTCCAAGTTTGATTAAGTGAGTTGCAGTGGTGCATATTACCAAGATGAGGAATGCTAAAGGGAAGCAGGTTGGAGGTAACAGAATCAAACACTTGATCTGAACAATTTTTTATGTAATATATTCATGCAACTGCATAAATACTCCTATTTATGCTAATATACATAAGGTTATATACAAATACATGTAGATATTTCTTTAAAGGACTATAATTTTGCTCTTGTATTCTGTTCACAAAAATTTTGAAAGTTTTTCATGTCAGTACATAATAACTTCATTCTTTTTAATGTCCTCATGGCATTCCATAGTATTAATAAGTCACAATTCATTTAAACATTTTACAATTGATAAATATTTAGGCTGTTTGCTAATTTTTCCTCTTACATTATCTTTCCATGTACTTAATTCTACAGTTATCCTCAGAAATTTTGTGGACAGTTTTATATGACTTTTATAACTATTGAGTCCGAATTTTCTTTATTATTAATAATGATCTTTTATTTCTTTTAAAGGAAAGTTGCAGGCAGGAATGAAGGCAAGCAGAAGCAGGCAGGCAGGAAGAAAGAGGAGGAAGAAACAATTTATTTGTTTATTGTTCTTCTTTGCTGTTCCCCTCAACCCCAGGATATGAACCCAAATCCTTGGGATGCATGTGAACTACATTCTTGGTTGAAGGCAGCTGACCAAAACACTACTACACCAAGGTGGGCTTATTGACAATTATTTTGGGAGAAAGAATGTTGAATTGTTTTTCTAGCATCATCCACGAATTAGGATATCTGCGTAAAAATCACAGTCCATTAAAAAAACACTCTGGATCTTTCAAATGGGAGAAATTTAATAGTGGAATTTGTCAGAAGATAGGTATGCTGATAAAATAAATAGAAGACAACGCAATTTAATAATTAGAAATTAAAGGAAGCCATGCTCACCCCTCTGGAGGACTGACATAGGATAAGGACTCATTGTGCTCAGAAGCTAGGACCATACTGTAGGATCCAGAACCAAGGATGGAGCTGGGACCATAGAGGAAGAGTGAAGTTAGCAGTGAGACTTAAAGTTAGGAAGAAAAGTCAGCCATTGTTAGAGATGCTAATGGAAGCAGAGAGAGGAGAAAGAACGTCTCTTTTTGGTCTTCTTGCACACTCCAATATTCCAGTACCTCATGTTTGCCCAAACTGCTGAGAAAGGAAAAGGCAAAGATACCTAGAAAAGACAGTTTTATTTTCTCTCTTCTTTTTCATTAAAGGAAAGGTACAGTCAGGAATGAAAACAAGTAGGGAGGCGAGCAGGAAGAGAGATGAAGAAGCATTTTATTTTATTTTTATAGGTAGTTACACTGGTTGTTTTCCCCAAAACCTGAGACTTGAATCAAAAGGAATGTGATCTGTGCTCCTTTGGAGGTGACTGACCTAAGTGCTACTATACCAGGGCACCCAGACCATTTTCTTTTTACACAGAATAGCAACAGGAAAAAATTCTAGAGAAAATGGAAACTTGACTAGCACCAAGATCAAAGCAAATTCTACAATTAATGGATTACTGCACCGAAATATTATAAAACAAAGAATTCATCACATCTTCCATATTTTGATTAATTTTCATTTCATAATTAAAGATCTGTATTCTACTCACTGATTGGATTTCTGAGATTCTTGATACCAGGAAGTGTCCCAGGGAACATTCATCACAGTACTGGCAGATTCTCCTAACAATTGTGAATTAATATTGCCATTAAAATGTTTAAGAAGCAGGAATGAATATATTTATATTGAACAAGAAAGACTTCCAACTAAAAATCGTAACAAACGACATAATGGACATTATGTAATGATTAAGGGATCAATCCAGCAAGAAGACATAATGCTTATAAACATACAAGCACAAAATGAATGAACATTAAAATGTATTAAATAACTGTTAATTTTCTGCCTGGTTGATGTGTCCATTGTTGTAGGTGGGGTGTATCCTAGGTCGGCAATCTTTTTCTTTCAGCACTTTGAATATATTATGCCGTTCCCTTCTGGTCTGTAGAGTTTCATTTGAGAAATCTGCTGACAATCTTATGGGGGCTCCTCTGTATGTGACATGTTTTTCTCTGGCTGCTTTCGTAGTCTTTCTTTATCTTGTATTTTTGACATTTTGATGACCATGTGTATTTCCATTTGGGTTTCTTTTATTAAGACCTCTTTGAGCTTCCTGGATCTGGAGGCTTGCTTCATTCTTCAAATTGGGAAAGTTTTCATCTATAATTTCTTCAAATGTGGTTTCTGCCCCCTTTTCTCTCTCTTCCTCTGGGGGGTCCCAGATGCGAATGTTGTTCCTTTTGATGTTATCTCGTTGGTCTCAACTGCTGTCTTTGATTCTTTGAATTTTTTAATCTCTTTGCTGGTTTGCTTGATTGAGTTCCTCTGTCCTATCTTCCAGATTGTTGATTCTATTGAAAGCTTAATCCATGCCATTGTTGAATCCTTCTATTGCATTCTTTAATTCAACCATCTTGTCTCTTACCTTTTTGATGCCTTGTTTTAATTCTTGTCTTTGCTTCCTGACATTCTCGTTTACTGCCTCTACTGATTTCTGGATCCCACGAGTATGTTAATCACTGTTACCGTACGTATGTCTATTATATTCAGATTTTCCCCTGGGTTTTGATTGGCTCCATCATTTCACGTATATTTCTCTGTGCCTTTGCTCGATTCAGCATTCTGTTTATATTTCTGAGGGTTCAGTTTCCCTGGCTTTGCATAGGTTTGACGTGCCCAGGATTGATAATCAGGCTGCAGTTTTGCCTCTACACACAACGTGCCACTACGGGTAGCATTGAGGTTTGGTCCTGTATTTGACTTCCTTCTCACTGTATTCCTGAGGTCGAGTATCCGATTGGTGGGATATCTGTTGGGTGGGATATGCAGAGTGCCGGATTTTCGGTGGATAGGGTATCTGCTCTGTGGACCCCAGGCTCTCTTGTGAAATGGTTGTGGGAGAGATTCGAGCTGGGAATTTCTTAGGCTGATTTCCATTGTTGGTTGTGCCCAGCGCAGTTTTACCATGCGGGCTCCAGCTCAGCTCCTGGTGCACTGGTTCTCATTTCATTCCCTCCCAAGTTGGCCCTCCATGGCTCTGTGTCTCAACCTTCCTGGGCTCACTTCTCACTGCCTCTACAGATGGACCAAAATCCCTAGCCTTCACCCTACCATGTATCTGGTGACTCCCAAACTCTGTCCTGAATTCTAATCCATGGCTTAGTTGAGAACCCCACCAGGTGCCCTCACCCACTCTTAGTCATCAGCTGATCTGTCTCCAGCTTAAGTGCCAGTTGGTTCTTGGTTTTTGTCTCAGGAAAATAGGTGCCTTTTTTTTTTTTTTTTTGGTGTCTGTGGGGAGTAACCCCATAGTGTATCCTATCGAGTCACCGTCCAGAAGTCCCAAAAGTTGCTTTTTTGAAAAAATAAACAAAATTGACAAATCATTGCTAGAATCAAGAGAAAAAAATCTCATAACTACAATCAGAAATAAGAGGGAAGGAGTTACAACAGATATCACAGTAATAGAATGCATCCTAAGAGACTACTATGAACGGCTCTATGTCAACACATCAGAGATACTTGAGGATGTGAACAGATTTCTAGAAAAATGCAGTCTACCAAGAGTGAATCTGGAAAAATTGGAAAACCTGAGCAGAACAATCACAGGCAAAGAAATTGAAGAGTTATTTAAAAGTCTCTCTAAAAATAAAAGCCCAGGACACTTGCCTTTTCTAACAAGTTTTACCAAACCTTTTGAGAAGAATTAATACCTATTATTCTATGTTCAAATATCGAAAAACAAGGAATATTCCCAAATAACTTCTAAGAGGCTAATTTCACAATTTTTCCAAAAGCTGACAGAGACATCACCAAAAAAATATTACATATCAAAATCTCTAATGAGCATAGATGTAAAAATTATCAAAAAATATTAGCAAACTGAATTCAACAATACATGAAAAAGATCATCCATCATGACCAAGTGGGGTTCATTCGAGGGATGCAAGAATGGTTCAACATATAGAAATCTATTAATGTAATACACTATATCAACAATAGCAAGGAGAAAATAACAATTATATCAATAAATGCAGGAAAAGTTTTTGACAAGATTCAACACCCATTTATGATAAAAAAAAACCCTGCATAATAAACATCATATATGACATTCATAGCCAGCATCACAGTCAATGGTGAAAAATTGAAAGCATTTCCTCTAAGGTCAGTCAGGAACAAGGAAATGTTGTGCACTCTCACCACTGCTATTTAACATCACATTGGAGGTCTTACTCAGAAAAATTAGGAAAGAAAAAGAAACATAAGGAATTCAGTTGGATAATAGAAACCAAATCTATCGTTATTTGCAGATGATGTGATTATATGTATTGAAAACCTTAATAACTCTGTCAAAAACACTAGTAGAACCAATCAATGAGTACAGTAAAGTGGCAGGCATGGAAAAAGTCCATCACATTCTTATATGTAAACCACACACTAGAAGACAATAAAGACAAAAAAGCTACACTGTTTAAGATAGAAGTAAAAAGAATCAATTATCTTGGAATGTACTTAACAAAGGTGGTGAAATACATTTGCAATGAAAACTACAAATCCTTCTTAAAAGAAATAGAGGAGGATACAAAGAGATGGAAAGACATTCCCTGCTCATGGTTGGGAAGAATGAATGTCATTAGAATGGTCATATTACCTAAAGCAATATACAGATTTAATGCAATCAACTTTAAAATCCCACAGGTTTATTTCTAGGAAATAGAACAAAAAACCTGAAATTCTTATGGAACAGCAAAATAACCTCAAATAGCCAAAGCTATATTACAAAGCAATAGTGAACAAAACAGTATTGTCCTGGAATAATAGTGGAGGCACAGATCTGTGGACAGAATTGAATCAGCAGAAACTGACCAACACATATGCAGTCAGTCAATCTACAGCAAAGGAGACAAAAATACATGATGGAGAAAGGAAATTAATGGTGTTGGGAGAACCGGATAGCCACTTGCAAAAGAATGAAGCTGCACCACTCTCTAAAACCATTCACAAAAATTAATTCGAAATGAGCTAGAGAGTTGGACATCAGACTGAAAACCATAAAATTCTTGGAAGACAACACAAGAAATACATTCCATGACATCAGCCTTAGCGAGACCTTTGGGGACACAACTTCAGCCTCAAGGGAAGCAAAAGAAAAATAAACAACTGGGACAACATGAAGATAAATGACGTCACAGCAAAAGAAAACATCATCAAAACAAAAAGGTGATCTACTAACTGGGAGAAGATATTTGTTTTTCATGTTTCTGACAAGGACTTAAGGTCCGGTGGCTGAATATGCGATGGGCAGGATTTTTGCTCTGTGGACCCCAGGTTCCGGCGGGAAATGGTTGTGGGAGGTGTTTGAGCTCTTTGGCTGATGTCTGGTTATGAATGTGCACAGCATAATTTCACCGCGCGGGATCAGCTCAGCTCCTGGTGTGCTGGCTCTCCTTTCACCCCGTCCCAAGTCAGCCTTTCACCCCCTTCCTAGATGGCCCTCCATGGCTCCATGTCTCAGCCCCACTGGGCCAGCTTCTTGCTGCCTCTGCAGCTGTTCCCAAAATGCCTAGCCTCAGGCCCACTGTGAACCAGATACTCCCGAGCTCTGCTCCATCCTAAGTACGAATCAGTGGCTTAGCTGAAAACAGAGCAGATCTCCTCACCCACCGTTAGTCGTCACCGGAAATGCCGATTGTTTCTAGGTGTTTGTCTCATGAAAATAGGTGATTTTTTTTTTTCCTCTCAGTGCTTGTGGGGAGCAACCCGATAGTCTGTCCTATCAAGTCACCATCTGGAAGTTGATCTCTCTTCAGCTTTTTTTTTTTTTTTACACTTGGGAATATCTCATCTTTTGTTTTGAGCGGTATGGTGAATTTAGAACAGCTGTTCTTAGCCCCAGTGGCATGTTTTGCATCATGTGGTAAGTTATTAAAAATACTGTAATGCTGATGGTCCAACTTCCAATCCAAAATAATTAAATCCAAATTTCTGGGTCTGAGATCTTGCTCTTACTAATTTTTAAAACTCCTCAAGTGTTTCTAATGGCAACTAGTCTTGATCACCGCATATTTTGTATTTTGTTTCATCAAAAAGCGTTTTTCAGGCAACTTTGGTTTACAAAATAGGTTTAGATTTTAGCTTCATTATTCATCAATTATGTGATGGAACACCACATTCACCACCAAATTATCATTAGTCTTCTACCACTGTCTTTTAAACCTCGACAACTCTTGCTCCCATTTTCCACCCTTTTTCCCTGTGGCAACCTCAATGCTATTCTATTGTCAATGTCAAGGGTTGCTTTTTGTTTTGTTTATTCATTTGTTTTGTTTCTTCATATTCCACATGAGTGAGATCATTCAGAATTTGTCTTTTTTTATTATGACTTATTTCTTTTAGCAAAATCCCCATTACTTTCATCCAAGTTGTCACAAATGCCAAGATTTCATATTTTTAGGGACAGCATAGCATTCCATTGTGTATGTATACCACATCTTCTTTATAGTTTTATTTCTCCATTGGCACTTTAGTTGTTTCCAATTCTTACTTACTGTAAATAATGCTGCAATATACCTGGAGGGTGCATATATCTCTGTAAATTAGTGTTTTGTGTTTTTTGATAAATACCTAAAAGGGAGATGATGGGATCATATAGAATTTCCATGTCAATTTTTTGAGGACTCTCCATAAAGCTTTCCATAATGGCTGCACCAGTTTAGATTCCCACCAAGGGTGTAAAAGCATTGTCTTTTTTTCTGCATCCTCAAAATATTTGTTATCTTAGTCTTTTGAATAATGGCTATTCTCATAGGTGTTAGGTGATATTTCACTATTGCTTTGATTTCAATTTCCCTAATAAAAAGAGAGGAGGAACATCTTTTCATACGTCTGTTGACCATTGGTATATCTTCTTTGAAGAAATATCTATTCAGATCTGCTCAATTTCTAATTGGGTTGTTGTTTTTCTGTTGTTGAATTATGTGAATTCTTTATATATTTTGGATTTTTAACTCCTTGTCAGATGTATGATATGCAAATTTATTTTCCCAGTCAATAGGATGTCTTTTTGTTTTGCTGATACTTTCTTTCACTGTGCAGATGATTTTTAGTTTGATGTAGTCCAATTTGTTTATTTTTGTTTTCTTTCCCTTGCCACTGGAGTTGAGTCCCCAAAGTATTCTCTAAAGTCAATGTCATGGGGCATATTATCTATGATTTTTTCTATTTATTTTATGGTGTTGGGTCTTATATCCAAGTCTATAATCCAATATGGATTAATTTTTGTGCATGGTGTTAGAGAGAGTGATCTGGATTCATTCTTTTGTATATGGCTGTCCAGTTTTCCCAGCACCATTTGTTGAAAATAATTTTCTTTCTCCACTATATGCTCTTGGTTCTTTTGTCACAAATTAAGTGACCCTATATATATATATATATATATATATATATATATATATATATATATATATATATATATGAGTCTTCACTTGGTGATTCAAATATATTCTACTGTTTTGTCTATCTGTTTTTATTCTGGTACCAAAAAGTTTTGATCTCTATTGCTTTGGGAATTAAGAAAATTGAACAACATAAAATAGAAACAAGAATATTTAAATTGCTTGAGGAATAAACTTAATATAGGAAGTAAAAGACCTATGCAATCAAATCTACATGACATTGTTAAAATAAATAGAGGAAGAGGCACACCCAGATGGAGCAGTGGTTAGGTCTGCTGCCTCCAGCTGAGGGAAGTCCACATATACCCCAAAGATCCCGGTTTGCATCCTGGGGCCAGGGAGAACAACTAAGATAAATAGCTAAATATAAATATAATCAAATGCTTCCTCCTCTTCCTCTCTCTTCTGCCTGCTTGCCTACTTGCCTTCAATCCTGTTCGCACCTTTCCTTAAAAAAAAAGAAAAAGAAATAGAGGAAGATATAAAAATATGGAAAGATAATCCATGTTCATCTTTGGGAAGAATTATCATTGTTAAAATGACCACCTTACCTACAAAAATATCCATTTTTCAAGGAAATAGAAGAAAAAACTTAAACATTTTTTAAATAACAAAAAACCCTGAATAAACAAAGCAATTGTGATCAAAAGGACAAGAGTGGAGGTATCACATTTCCAGGTTCTGAACTATACTACAAAGTGATGATAACTGTATCTTTAAATGTAGGAGCAGAGTCTTTTTCTCTTTTCCCTTTTTGGGTTCTTTGACTTGTTTACCATTTAAAGTGACATAAAAATTTTCTTAGGAGAAAAACAGATTCAACTTTTTATATACAAGCACCTTAGCCTGTTATACCTCCCCAAAGTAACCAAAGCAGGCAGGTTTTATATCTTTTAGACAAAGAAATAATAAATTTGTGAAGGATTGACAAGACAAAGAAGTTTATGCTTGGGCTAGTAAAGTTAGTGAGGAAGCAATAAGGTTTGTTCGTACAGCCTTCTCAGATCCAAATTCCCTATCTTTGGTGATAAAGATATCTAACTTCCTCCTGGTACAGGAAGGGTATCTTTCACAATAGGGATATTTCCTGCTTTTATTTATTTTATTTACTTCAGGGGGACAAACAAGGATCAGAATATCTCTTTTGAACAAACTGTTTCTTAAGGTTCCTATGTCACATAGATTTATATTTAATAAATTTTGGGGTGCTAAGAGAGTCAATAAAAATTGTCTTCCTCTTCTTCACTTGTTAACTATGTGACTGTGACATGTAAAAATCAATGTTTTCACCACTATGACTATGATAAATGGAAATGTTTTTTTCTGTTTCATTTGATTTTTTCTTATTTGGTGGTGAGATTTTTTAAAATTTATTTTATTTTTGTGTTTGTAATATTTATTATTTCTTATGTTCATACTGTTGTATTCATTTTAAGATACTGAGATCTCACCTCAGTCTATATTTCGCACCACATCCACCACCAGAGTTCAAACATTTTCTCTCACCACTTTTTCCCCCCTCTTTCCTTCCCACTCTGCCCCCCAAACCACAGTCCAGTGTCTTGTAAATTTTGTTGGGCTTGTACCTCCATTTGTTTCATTTCACCATATTCCACATATGAGTGAACCCATCACATACTTCTCTTTTTCTTTCTGACTTATTTTTTTCAGCATGATCCCCACCAGCTCCATCCAGATCATTTATTGGTTATTTGAACATGTCATTATTTGTATCAGGATATTATTCTAAAATTAATCTCAAATTATTTATTCAATTTTTATTATGTGTGATCCAAATATATTTTCTTAATGTGAAAAAGAGTGTCTATTTAGAGTGCACACTTGTGGCTGAAGTGGCCTAGAAAGCTAGTGTGTGGACCTAGCAAAGGTCAAGAATCTTGGTTTGTGATCTGAGGCCAGGAGGTGGAGGGAGCTACCAAAATGAAAAATCATATAAAAATTCTTCTCTTCCTTCCTTCTTTCCACTCTTGAAAAAGAAAGAAAATACTATCTATTTAAAAATATATGGCACCTCCAGTTTCAGTTCAAATGTGTAAATCAGTTGAAGATTGTCATTCCCATCTTGATGAAGGGGAGCAGAATGTGGAACTCCAAAATATGACTCTTTTGCCTAAGGATAATTTTGGGTTGATTGTTTTTGAGAGATTGCAGACTCAGGATAATCTCTGGAAACAATAGAAGCTGCCCTTTTGTGAGAGAAATTTATATTTATAAGGGAAATCTCCATTTATAAGGATACTTCCCTCTCTGTCAACAAAAGAATGGCTAAATTACTAGAAATTCATCAATGGAGAAGGCATTAAAAATGCAGAGTAATTCTACGCTTGCTTTTGTGAAATAATCTGTTTTCTATAATAATTGATAAAAATAGTTTTATTATTCAAAAATCAGATCTTTTCAGCCTCACAGTTCATCATTCTTAATATGCAGGTTCTATAGTCTTATGTTTTGCATTTATATCTGTGATCCCCTTTTCCCAACATATTTTTGTGGTAAAATAAACACAAAAGACCTTAAAATATTAATTATTTTAAGTGTCTATTGCAGTGATATAAAATACATTTCATAATGTGCTATCATCATCATTATCCATCGACAGAACTTTTTTCATCATGTAAAGCTGGAACTCTATATCCATTAAAAAATAACTTTATTTTCCCTTTATACCCAGCCCCTGAAAACCAAGATTTTACTTTCTGTCTCTGTTATTGTTAGTACTCCAATTACTTTATATAAATGCAGGTCTTCAGTTGGCTCATAGGCATCTGGCTCTTCACCTGGAACACAAGGTTTCATTCTGGATAAACATACACAGCTTACAATGCTTTCATTTAATGAGTTGGAAAATACCTTGAAATGGCCATGGGACCATGGTTGTTAAGGGAAATAAATCAGAAAGAAAAGTACAAGATGGTTTCACTCCTGTGTGAAATATAACAAAATGAAACAAATGAACACATAAATCCCAAACAAAATAGCAGGACATGGGGTTGTGGTTGTGGGGTAGAGGGATAAGAGGGGAAAAGGTGATGGTAAAGGACATTAAAACTCTGGTGGTTAGTGTGGTGTTAAATATAAACCAATATGCAATTCAGTATCCTAAAATGGATAGAGCATTGTGAATTTAAAAAGCTAGTAAATATTGATATTTGAAAGTGGTCATGGTGAAAGATGTGCATTTCGTTGAGGCTATGGCAGTTCTGTAAGACCACTGTCACTGAGGAGTCATTTGTTCCTGTGTTTCTGCAATGACTTGGGCCATAGTTTCCAGGCCTTGAGCTATCTGAGACAGATTAAAGGCAAATTTAATCTTAGTCATGGTCCATTCAAGCAGGGTAGCAGGGTATCTGGTCCCTGTTACTTGAGTAGATGAGTTCATGCATAATCAGCAGTTGCTAGAATACAAGGAGTTAATAACCTTCCAAATATTCTCAAGAGAACATTTATAAAGTAAAAAGGAATTAGAAGTAAAATACATCAGATTGAAGAAATAAAACAAAGTTAAGACTGGAGTTTTTAAAACCAGGTCTCTTTCTATTTTTCATCTAAACTTCAGCTAGGAGTAAAGTAAAATCACAATAGAGGAATAGAAGACAAACACAGAATGGACTTTGCCTTCTTAGTCTCTAAGTAGGATGGAAAAGTCTAGCAGGACATAACTTCCAGACACCACCACAATTCACACAGTAAAGCTGTGGACCCTAGTTGTTACGTCATTTTGAATTTTCTTTTGCTCTTTGAATCTAGTTATGAGGAACATACCAGTTCAAAAATGCAAAAGAGAACAGTTTTAGGTCTGAATTATTCACTGAACTTCCTAAGAGTTGTCTTTGATGGTTCCTTTAAATGGGCCAATGCAATTTATTATTAAAATTCTGCAGTGAATCCCTGGTGAACTGAGGCAACCTGGGGTAAATTACAAAATTTCACTAAAATGTATCTACATTTGAACTAAGAAAGTAGACAGATTACACAAAGTGATTCTAGAAGTGTCTTTCTAGTTGTGAACGGACAGAGAATTGCCTTTCATTCTCATTTGAAGGAAAAAAAATTTTCTTCAAAATATTATCAAAGAAATCAGAGGCAAAAGATACGAAACTATTTCCAAATGCAACTTGCAGAGAGGCTAACTACATAAACATGCATCCTCTGAAATCCGCTCACCTGTGCCTAAGAGATATCAATCAGTGCTCATCACTCAACACACACTACTTGACACTACAAACAATGCAGACGATGGGCTGAAAATAATAAAGGGTGAAAGAGGGCTAAGGAAGAGAACAACCTGATTTCTTTTTCTTCTATGGAACAATGGACAGTCCAAAAGATGAATTAAAGATACTCCAAGACAGCTCTTTGCACTTAAGGCAATTTGAAAAGCAAGGAACATCTTTCAGAGCAATTTTCCTTTGTGAAAACAAGACTGTACCAAGGGTCACTCTTGTCAATTTAAGTCTTTAGATGAAAATTTTAGGATGTCATTTAGATTAAAGCTGGACAGTGACTCTGCAAGGCGAATGGTGTGCCTCAGGCAGAGGACCATCTTTCACCTGAATTTGACACATACACGGGTCATGCAATGTCACAGAAAATAGGAACTTTTTCTTTTTGTCCATATACTTAAAAGATAGACCAAAGGGCCCTCCAGATGGAAGCATGATCCATACTAAGAAAATAACAGAAGATAGAACAGCCAAAAGTTTCTGAAACAAACCCTGTATGTAAGGAACTTCAGTCCATTTTCCTTGCCTATGATAATGAAGGTCTAGTAGTAGCATGGTATTATGATTTCAAGAATCTACTTCTGACCAATTTTCCTCATCCCCTAATATATATTGTGACCAGGCAGTGTTGCCGAGAAGCAAGGTGCATCTTTTAACGGGCTTTCCAGTGGAAAATCTTTAGGAACAGATTGGGTGTTTCCCATGACTGCAACCAATATAGTGAACATGGTCTTTATTTTCATTGTGTCTCTGGCACAAACTCCATGAGATTCTTGAGGTGTCCCTACAGGAATGGAAGTGAGATCCTTGAGGGATTTCTGCAGTGGCTGAGACATTCTCACGGTTAGACATCTCCAGATCAATGAGACCTTTTCCTGGGTCTTTCAGTCCAGGAACCAGAAGGTTCATGTGCCTTACACCCTTGCTTCCCTTCTGTTTATCTGGACTATCAAGGAAGCCTGCCGATAGGCCTGATAGCCCTCTACTACTTTAGGTATGCCGAGGTGTAGACCTCAGCTTTTTACATTAAGTTGTATTTCATCCTTTCTCAATATCTGGGTCTGCTCTATATGTTGCTTAATGGACTCTATAGCCTGGCACATGAGGGTGGTAAGAAGGAGAAAATTCCGAGGTCTGGTATTTCCCAATATTCTAAGACATCAGTTTGGCCGCTGAGGTGAAATAGGTAAAGGAGTAGTCAGTGTGGCAATGGAAAACATGAACAAGATTTCTCACAGCTTTGGTTCCTTTGCATGTCTACAGAGGGAATGAAATCAGGAGTACAGATGTGGTAAAAAAAAAAAAAATTACCAATCTTTTCTGGCTTTATCAGGAGTCCTGGTTCTTGAACCTCTGCAGCCAGCATAGGGTATGAGCTGTGTTCACCTAAAATCATTGAGATAAATCTTCCTTAAAAGGAAGGCCATAGAAATATATAGACTCATAGAAAGGGCAATTTGGATTAGATTTGCTTTAAATGCTTGCCTTTCATCCCATCTGCTCTGCTAGACAGAGGATGCAATCACTCCAATGGGAGGTCCACAAGATAAGAGAGATTGAGATAATAACCCTGAGTTTCAATAGAATTTGATAAGAAGAGAAAAAGTGATACTTGTAAGATGCTAAGAAGGAAAGTCAGCTCAATATTATTTCTCAATATTAAGTAGTGGGAAGTGAATGATTGCTGTCCTGAGAAAATTTCTAGAACATGGCAGATGCCCTACTGACTTTTAACTGGCTGAGCTGGTCTCATGAGTTAAAAAAATTGACCCTTTGAAATGAATCTGAAAGAGAGAGGGGGAGAAAGTAGGGAAAGAAGGAGTCTCGCACTATTTCCCTCAGTTTCAGCTGAAAATGGCAGCTCCCACTGAGAAGAGAAGGAATAGAGGCTGAAAGAAACAAGAGGGAAGATGCTTAGTTCAACTCACTGGAAGTAGCAAATGGTGGTGTGGG